>SNQJ01S0209545.1:0-16074 GCA_010110895.2 Picea sitchensis
AGCTAACCTACAAACATTTCTTTCTAGGATCCTGCATCCAGTTGTTAGTCCAAACATTCTTTCTATGCATAGGTATAACATATCTTTCACTATTCTTATCATATCTACTCATATCAAACCTTTTTTCATCTATTAGCGCCCTAGTTTTCAAGCTAGGACATAATCTATCAAACATACCAAAATCCATACTTTAGAAACAAACATTTCCACTTATCTTACCTCTACAGAGCACAAAGATTTCAAATCTAGAACTTTTCACTATTCTTATATTTATTATAGAACAGAGCTTGCAGATCTTACCTCTTATCTTCATGAATTCTCACTTTTACCTTTCTCAGAGCACAAAGCTTTCATATCTTACCTCTTTTCTTTAGATCAGGCTTCTTTCTTTGGCACAAAGATTCACAAACTAAGTAGAGTACTGCGCACTTGAGTGACAGATATACGCACAGATCTTCCACAGTTTCAGTTTGGATATTTTCACAAAGATTCTTTGTCCTCAGTTCCCAACAATCACAGTTTTAGGTCCCGACAACGGAACCATTTGTTGGCACAGGGGCAGACCCAGGGTTCAACGCTACAATAATGCACAAACAAAACCCTAACTACCATCCCTTTCGGCAACACCTATGAATCATATGAAGTCTCACCCATGGTAGTGGTAGGGGTGGTTGTAGGACTCAAGTGTCTGCAAACTTAGCTGGGACACAGATCTATGATTTTCATACTTATAGAGCCCTTAGCACTAATAGTTCATCAATATTTAACCACTATCTATTGCGCAAATAAAAAAGAGCATCGAATCATTCACTTAGATATGATGTATCTAGCACTTATCATAAAGAGGTAGATTAAATCTAACAGATTCAAGCACTAATCATATTCACATAGGTCATATCTACATCCATATACATCATTACCACAAAGAATAACAAATCTATCTATCTATATCAAAGCACTTAGCAAGTAAATACATAACCACATCAACACATCACACAAAGCAGAGCAGCACAACATACATGTGGTTCACCCCCACCCTGGGGCTATGTCCACCAACTCTTCTCTTCTTTATTATCTTCAATCAGTCATCTACATGCATAGAGCCACAAAAACCCTACTCCGCATAGGACAAGATATCTGCGTGCACCTTGCCAGATCCTCCTTCCCTGAGCTAGGTTTAGCACAAAGCCTTTACAATCCACACTTGCACTTAGCACTTAGCACTTCCGATCACATAGATCAAACTATTGCACTTAGCACATTCTGACCTCTACTTACATCACCTAGATTATTATTTATACATCACAAAATAGGCCTAAACATGGTTAAACCCATGGGCCAACATCCCATGCCCGTTACATAATCCCAAATCCCAAAAAGGACCCAAAAAGGGGCCGAGATCCCACAATATCTGCTCCATCTTCGATAGGTTATCGAAGTCCCAAACTAGGTTAAACTTGACCAAGGATCTCCCAAAACTTGGTCAAGGGCCAAAAACACTTGTTAAACTGGTCCAGAAAAACAACACCTATGGAGTCCGTAGTTAAATTCTTTTCATACTACTTAAAATTGAAAATGTTGCCTAGTGACCTTGTTATTTCACACTTGTTAAATTGGTCCAGAAAAACATCTACTAGCATGAGTTTACCCCTTTTTCTGGCCTGTAGATTAAGGAGGAAAAAGGTACACCTCGGAAGATTCATCTTGTCGAGAGAGTTCTCCTAAGTATATTTTATACTTTTTTGGGCTAAGGAGACTAAATCTATAAATTTTTTGTGAGTCTATAGTTAAGCTCTTTTCAGATTCCTTAAAATTAAAAATATTGTTGAGTGATCTTGTCTTTGTCACACTCATTAAAATGGTTTTGAATAGATGTCTTTTTGGTGCTAGATTACCCCTTTTTTGAACCAACTAGAATACCTTCGAAAAGGTACCCAATGGAGTCTTCTTTTACGTTTTTTCAAACTCTCTAAACGTGAAAAAAACACCGATCTTACCTTCTCTGGGCTCATGAAAAATACATTGAAGGGGGTTTCATCGTGTCTTGCTAATCATAGTTTCATCTCTGAGTCTTTGGCCTACTGTTGTCTCCATTTTTCTCTCAACTGAACCTTTGAAGCATGCCTTATATGCAATCCTTGTAGCACTTTGCCTCTGCGACCTGACACCTTGAACCATGGAGGAATATTCCCCAAGTGTCCTTTTCCTACACATGTCTCCTTGCTATGAGAATTAGTGTGTTCCTTGTGCTTGGAATTGGTATGCTTGCGACACACATTCCTCCTTTGTAACATAGCATTCTTTTATTCTTTTTCAATCTTTTCAAGATATTGAAAAAGACAAACAAATCAAATATACCCCAAAAAGAGGACGTGAAATTTATTTTCTTTTTATGGTAGCACAATGAGTCACCATTGGACAAAGAACATCCTTTCGATTGTCATCAAGCTTTGGGATTTAATATAACCTTAGGAATTTGTTCTCGTTACATAGAGTTGTGTCCTCCTTTGTTTTGTTATTATTCCGAACATATGGAGAGTCTGCATTGCCTCCTGCATCATAGACTTATGTCAATATCATGATACCTGAGTTTGATCATGTAATATTCTAGATATAAAAAGTATGCAGAACAGATATAAAATGCTAGAAATGGAAAATAAACAACAATATAACTAGAACAACACCACAATAACACTGAAATTATATTAAAATAACACCAGAAAAAACACTTTGATTCTGAGAGCAATGTTCATGGGCCTCTTCGACGAGGCAACCTCCAGTCGAGCATAGATCTATTACAATAATATCCAAGCTAGGGTTCTCATACCCTTGACTCCTATTTATACTAAATATGTCTATCAAAAGAACCATCTAGAGGAAGATCCTTCTAGAAGTGGAAGCTTCTATTAGGTCTTCTTACATTTGACTTATTCTACTTTATTGCAATGCCTTATTAATATTGACATTTATTACATCCGAATATATTGTTCTACCTATGTGTGGGTTAGGTCCATAACATGTCCTCCCCCTTAAAAACAACCTTGTCCTCAAGGATTGAGATGTGGAAATTGTTACAGAATGGTAGTTGGTTCCCAAGTGGCATCTGCTGGAGTTGTATATTTCCATTGTACTAACACTTCCTTGATGGTTCTCTAATGCAGGCGATGCTCACGCTGGTCCAAAACGGCTTGTGGATGTAGCCAAATGGATCCTTGTTTGTCCAACTCGGGAAGGTTGGTTTGAATTTGGCACTTAGTTCCAATCACCTTCTTTAAGCATGAAACGTGAAAAATAGGATGTAGCTTAGAATGAATGGGGAAAACTAACTGATAGGCCACCTGTCCCACATGCTTGAGAACGGTACAAGGACCATAAAATTTGGGTGCTAGCTTCTAACAATGCTCGTACTTGAGGGATTTTTTCTTGTAAGGTTGCAGTCGAAGAAACACCTGATCCCCTTCTGCAAATTGACGTTCAGAGCAACCTTGATCTACTTGTTTCTTCATGCAATATTGTGCCACGACCAAATTCTATTTTAGGGTATGGAAAATAACCTCTCGAACTGTAAGAGTTTGGTCAACCGCCTAGATGCCAGGACTTTCCAGTGAAATGTATGGGAGAATCGATGGTGGATTTTGTTCATATACCGCTTGAAAAGGATTCATGCATGTAGCTATATGGTATGAAGTGTTGATACTGTAAGGAGGGGGTGAATCAGTATCAAGTACAATTACAAAAACTTTCCAACTTATAATTAAACCATTCATTTATATCCAATGAGAAATGAACAATAGTATAAAGGGGGGATCCACCAATACCCACAATACACCATGCACAATATATGAAATAATCAATAGTTTTTGTTCAAGGGAAGTAATGACTTCCAAAGGTAGCTACAACTTCCAAAATGTAAAGGGAGGATGAAGACCTCAAGGAATATACAATCCTCCAATAAAAAGAGATATCTGAACTCTCTATCCTTTTCCCCTTCCTTCCACCAAAGATATATGAGATAATAAAACTTTTCATTCCAATTCTGGTCTGTTCAAGAGACCCGACTTGTACAACATGCCCGCGCTCAATATTTAACATCAGTTCTGAAACTCACTTGCACAAAGAAACTATAGTCCGTACTATTTCCAATGGAAGTTGTCCCACTGCATTTGGAGTCTGTATGAAAAGTTATGACTGTTTACCCGGAACACCTGTTTTATTAGTTCGGGGACTGGTCACAAACTACTATATTCCTAGGGTATATCTCCATAATTATAGTGAATAAAGAGCAAAACTTTTTACCAGAGGTGCTTTGGTAGGCTACTCACTACCATAGCGATTCCACCATCTAAATCGTTCTAAAAAAAAGTTAACTCAAAAATACATTAAAGATGACCACAAGAAAATAACATACCTTAGAACACATCACCAGACTTCATCCTCCCTTCCAATCGGCCTTCTTTTACTTCTTCTTCTCTCTAAGAATTCGACTCATCAAGTAAGATGTATAATGATGTTTATTTTTTACCAGTTATGTCACTTCTTTTTAACATTAGGGCCGACCTTATTTTGTAATTATTTTCTTTAATTGTCTTGGAGGCCTACATGTACAATTCCTTTGTCATCTTCAAAATTCATTTCTCCTCAATAGCAGGGATCCGATGACGTCGCCACATACCACCGAAGAGAATGAGAGTGTATACTATCCATCCATGGGTGTTGTATCTACATGTGCATTTTCCTTCATTTCAAACTCTTCATCAATCTTGTGGTCCAAAGCCATGACTAGGGTTGACATCAATGACAACAACCAATCTTTATTAATCTCCCCTTGTCATTGATGGCAACACTCATTGCTCCCCTATCATCCTTGATCCCAATTCTCTCTCTCCCCAGCGACATCAATGTAGGGTGTGGCTCCCTTGAGTTCAATGGAATAAGGTGGCCTTCTTCTTTGGGGTTGGTCCCCCTAAGCATGTGGCACTCAATAATACTTCATCCTTATTTTGGTCTTTAGGACGTTTCTTCCTTAGAATCCTTTTGTGTAGCTTCTGTCTTCTCTCTCTTCTTCATGTCTAGGATGTATACATTATTCGGTCTTCTTTTGCAGTTGCAACCAATCTTCTGAGTTATTTTCTCTGATTTTACATTTGGAATCAAGCGTGGAAGTGTATCCTTGATCACACATTTTACTAATACTTGGTAGATTATGATTCAAGTCTTCCAACCAATAGAACATTCTTTGCTTTTTACATTTTTTTCTTCCAAACTCTACCACATTCTCTCCAAGTATTTTGGTAGATGAGTCATCTCAAATGCAATATTACCACCCTTTTCTCTTCAAAGTGATGAATTTGTCTTGATCCCAGTCATGTGAAGAACATCCTTGTCTATGTACCATTCATCTTCTTCTTTACATTTTTCAGCGGTCAATGCTATTAGATGTAATCTTCATTGTTTGGAATCTCTTTCCTTCTCCATCTTGTGTTTGGCATGGGCACATCTTCATTCATATATATCTGCAATCTCATGCTTTGACCAAGATAATTGCATTTGTAGCCTACAATATTTTGTCCATCAGCGGGTAAAATGGATTATAGCTTCTATTGACAAATCCTGATTATTTCCATAGCTTCTATTTACACCATTCATGTTTCTTGTGTATTTGTTCCTTTCATTGATTATGCAATTCATTTGCCTTATGTCCAAAATTTTTGCAAATTTAACAATGACCAAGAAGAAATTTTTGATACCTTGGGTAAGTGGACTTCTTTGTGATGTATTCCATATAGGTTCATGATCTACTCTTACGTTTCCTTCTTACTGATTGAAGATTCTTTGATTTTTTAAGGTGGGAGGTCTTCTTGGATGTTCATCCCTTTTTGAAATCATTCCTTCTTTCTAGTATCTGGGTCCACTTCTCATCAATGCAGTAGCTCTTTCTTCAACCTACTTGTTGGTATTTGCATCTTCTTTGTATGAAGTTTCCTTGTGCATCCAAGATGTGTTAAGTCTTTCAACACTTGAGAGTTTCTTAAGCTCTACCCCAAGTAGGGAGACAACTTCTTGTTCAGTTTCTCACAATCTTCTTCTTTCTTATCATTTGGTTATCTTTACTTACGCTATTCTTCTTGCTTCTTCAAGTAGAGTTTTTCAAGGAAATGGTTTCTTCTCAGGTTACGAAAGTCTTCTAATTGTTTCTTTCTAGAAACACCAGCGGCTTTTCTGGCAACAGATTCACTTCTTTGAGTTTCTTTGGGCTTGCTATTTTCAATATCAACGTAAGCTTCAATTTTCCAAGATTCTCATCTTCTTGTTGAATAATTTTTTCTTTATGATTTTCTTCTTCTTCATTGGACTTTTCTTCTTAGGTGTCACTTCTTTCCAATCCTTGGATGGAACATTCAAATTCAGCAGTGACCTACTCGCCTTCCTGAATTGAAGCAAAAGAATGCGACCTCTATTTTCTTCTTTGAAATCTGAGATGTTGTAATCATCTTCAACTTCTTCTTCTTCTTCCACTTCTTCCCTTGCGTAATAGGTTCTTGTAGCTTGTCCCAGATATTTTGCTGATGCACATGATCCCTATGGTTTCGAATCTGTCAATCCATCTAGGATGGTATCTATTGCTAGTTTGTTGTTCCTTTGCTTCCTTATGAACTCACGGTCTTTTGGTTTCTTAGAAGCATTATATCCACAAAACAGTAGAGATCCAAACATCTGCCCAAGAGCTTTCAAATAAGTTTCCATTTTATTTTTCCGATTATTCAGTGCTTCCATCAAATGGTGGAATCCCATTTGGAATGCTTCCTTCCATTTCGCATAGGATCTTCCTTCCAGGTGGATTTAAAGTATGCGAAGGTAACCCGCTCGATACCAATTGTTGTCTGAGAGGTGAATCGGATCATCAAAGTACAATTTTACAAAACTTTCCAACATACTTAAACCATTCAATTATATATCCAATGATAGAAATGAACAATGGTATAAGAGTTTACACCAATACACACAATACACCATGCACAATATATATGAGAAATAATCAATAATTTTTGTTCAGGGAAATGTGACTTTGGTAGCTACAGCTTCCAAAATGTAAGGGAGGGATAAACCTCCAGGAAGATACAATCCTCAATATAAAGAAGTCCCTGAACTCTCTATCTTTGCCCCTTTCTTCCACCCAAGGATATATGAGGAGATAATAAAACTTTATTCAATTTTGGTTTATTCAGGATAGTGAACTTGTACATAATTCCCTGTGCTCAATAGTTAACATCTGATTATGAAACTCGCACACAAGAAACAAAAGTCTTTAATATTTCTAATGGAAGTGGTCGCACTTCATGTGGAGTCTGTATGAAAAGAAGTTATGACTGTTTTACGGAATTTTGTTTTGACTAGTTTCGGGACTGGTCACAAACCCTATATTCCTGAGTATATCTCCATAATTATAGCGAATCAAAGATGAAATTTTTACTAGAGAGGTACCTTGATGTATTCTCACTACCATAGCTGATTTCACCATCTGAATCGTTATAGAAAAAGTTATGGCAAAATGGGTAAGATGACCTGAAAATAACATACCTTAGAACCGCACACCAAAGACTGTCCTCCCTTGAAATCCGGCCTTCTTTACTTCTTCTTCTCTCTAAAATTCGACTTGTATCAAATGGCTGTAGGGTTTATTTACTGTTTATGTCACTTCCTTGCT
This sequence comes from Picea sitchensis, assembly GCA_010110895.2. Lineage (NCBI taxonomy): Eukaryota > Viridiplantae > Streptophyta > Pinopsida > Pinales > Pinaceae > Picea > Picea sitchensis. Next base: position 7,706 of record SNQJ01S0209545.1, read on the forward strand.
AACATTGGGGCTGACACTTTCTTATTTTGTAATTCTTTTCTTTAATTGTCTTGAGACCTACATGTACAATTCACTGTCATCTTCAAAAATTCATTTCTCCTCAACCATGAGGATCCGTGGCGTGCCACATACCACGGAAAGGAAGCATGATGTATACTATCCAGATCCCGCGGGTGTTGTATCTACATGTGCATTTTTCCTTCATGTCCAAATAACTTCATCCAATCTTGTGGTCCAAAACCCATGACTAGGGGTTGTGTCAGCCAGATAATAATAAATCTTCAACATGAGTGTTGTACCACCATTCGCTAGGGGTAACCATCCCGAATACTTGATGTTTCTTTTAAAGGTAAAAACACCTCAAATATGTTTTAAATGCTTTTGACATAACTTAAAGTTTGACCATCAATCTAGGGATGATAAAGGCGTGTTGAGATGCAATTGGGTGCATTGTATATTGAATAGTTCTTACCAAAGTGCTGGTGAAAGTTGGGTCGCAATTAGAAACTATAGTATTGGCATGCCATGAAGCTTGAGGGCGTAATCCATGAAAACATTGAGCCAGTGGATGCTGAAGTAAAGATAACGGATATATAAAATATGTAGAACATAAATGAAATGCTAGAAATGAAAGCATAACAGTAAAATATCGGTATAATCTTCACAATACCGCGAGAGTAATTATCTGAAATAGCAGTAGCGCACTTTGAATCGGAGATGCCAATGTTCCTGAGGGCCTCTTCGAGGGGGAAACATCTATTCGAGAAGCACTCTGTTACAATCTCAAACTAGGGGTTTTATACCCTGGAGCTCTTATTTATACTAATATGTCTATTAGAGAGAACATCTAGGAGGAAGATCCTTCTAGAGGCAGCTTCTATTAGGTCTCTTACATCCACCTTATTCTATTTGAGTTAAGAAGGTCTTATTAATATTGACCTTTATTACATCGAATACATTGATCTACCTATGTGGAGTTAAGGACCTTAACATGTCCTCCCCATTAAAACTGACCTTGTCCTCAAGGCTTGAGATGGAAGTCTATTTGCTTGGTGTAGCTAGTTCCCAAGTGGCATCTCTTGGAGTCATATCTTTCCAACGTACTACTTCCTTGATGGTTCTCTAACAAAGGTGACACTCACGCTGGTCCAAAAACTACTTACAGTTTGTATGAAATGGATCCTTCTTCAGCTAACTCTGGAAGGTTGGTTTTGAATTGGCATAGTTCCAATCACCTTCTTCAAGCATGAAACATGAAAAAGCGGATGTAGCCCAGTACATTTGAGCTAAGCGATGTCACGACTTGTCCAGCGAGAGCGTAAGGGGCCATAAAATTTGGGTTCTAACTTGAGCATTACTTTCTGACAGGAAGTTTCCTTATAATAAGTTCTGGGTACTTGAAACATGATCCCCTTCTACAAATTAACGTTAAGAGCGACCTTGATCTTCTTGCTACTTCATTCTATTATGGGCCATGACCAAAGTTCTCTTTAAGGTTACGAAGAATATCCTCTCGGACTATAAGTGTTTGATCAACGCTGGACCTTCGATGTGCAGAGTAAGTATAGAGAATTGTGGTGGCTTATGTCCATACCTTGCTTCAAAGCGAGGAGTCATGCGAGTGGTTGTGGTATGTAGTGTTGTACCACCATTAGATGAATGGTGGTAACACAGTAGGCCGGGTATTTGTTTTTGAGAGGCAAAGAACCTCAGATATATTTCCAAACAATTGTTGTCGACTTAGTTTGACCATGCAATAGGGATGATAAGCTGGTGAGATGCAATTGTGTGCCTTGTAACTTAAATAGTTCTTTCAAAAATTTCTTGTGAAAGAGTTGGGTCTCGATCGAAACAATAGAGTTGGCATGCCATGAATCTTGAAGACCTAAATGCATGAAAATTTGGAGCCCATAGTGGATCTGCGGTAGTGGGTGGTGAAGAGCACAAAATGAGCATACCCGGAAGGCGATCCACCACCACCATTATCGATGATTTATTCCCCGATTTGGAGTGACACATGTCAAAGTCCATAGAGATATCCTTCAAATAGTAGGGGGAATGTCGAGGAAGCGGTTCGGAGGGTTCTGGAGTTATTTGTTTTCTCCTTGTTGCGTTGACAAACCTCACATTCAATCACAAGGCACCTACGTATGTCTGTTTCCGCCTCGAGGAAAAAGAACATTTAACTTTCGGTCATATGTTTTGGTGAACCCTAAGTGCCCCGCTGTGGGTGTAGCATGACATCCGTAAGTTTGTGGCATGAAGCTCAGAGAGTAAAGTGGATTTGAGCTTGGATTGTTTACTTAAATATAGCGGCCTTTGTATCGAAGCTCATCCACGAGCCAGTACCCACGGGGAAACGTGCCTTGTTATGATTGCTCGATCAGGATATGAGAACTTTTCGGGGTCTTGTAGCCATTCACGAGATTTTTATCCTTGCGACCGATCCAATTTGGTACAATGAAGGAAGAGAAAAATGGATCAACTTCATCTGCCATATTTCTGGGCCGGTGCATCCGCCATGAAGAATATTGTCTTTGCCTTCTTGTAGATGATCTCATAATCATATCAAAAGAGCTTAGTGACCCACTTTTATTTGCTCACAGGAGGAAATGGGTGATTCAAGAAAGTACTTGAGGCTTTGATGTTACGTCTTAATTTAGGTGGTGCCCCAAAGAGATAAGGGCGCTTCAATGGCATGCAGAATCTCGCATTATTTTTCATAAATGGGGTTTGCAATTTTTTTGAGAGAGTTTTTTTTTTGCTGAGTGAAGGCCAAAGATTGACCCTCTTGCATAAGGGCAGTGCCAATTCCTTTCCCTAAGGCATCGCATTCCAACACAAATGTCTTTGTGAAGTCGGGAAGGGCAGAATCGGTGTACATGGCTGTCTTCAAAGTTTGAAAAGCTTGGCGATTCTTGGGGTCCAAGTGAAAGAGTTCTTTTAAGGAGAGTGGTAGGAGGCAGCGCAATCTTTCCATAGTTCTTGACAAACTGCGATAATGCATGAGGCCCAAAAATCCGCATAATATTTTGAGGGTCTTTGGGTAAGGCCAATCTTTCATAACTTCAATCTTTTGGGTCCACCCTGATGCCATCCGTGCCCACTAGATGACTCAAGTATTCTACGCCGGATGCACCAAAGCACATTTAAGTTGTTTTAGGAAAATTTGGTCTTGAGAGAGTAGGCCGAGAACTTGATCCCCATGAGTGGATGGTATGTCATGTCTTGCTATATATGAGGATATCATCAAAGAAAACTAAAGACAAAATAGCCGGAGGAAAGGGCGGAAGGCATGGTTCATGTGAGGCTCTGAAAGGTGGAGGGCATTACACAAACAAAGGGCATGACCAAAGGCTTCGTGGTGGCCCTCATGAGTCTGAAGAGGCCGTCTTGGAGAATATGGAGACTCTTTCATACTTATCTGGTGATAGCCCGATCGAAGGTCAAGTTTGGTGAAGAGGTGGGCACCACTCCGGTTCATCCGAGGAGGTCATCAATAGCGGGAATGAAATTTGTCTTTGATGGTGAGTTTATTGAAACCGCAGAAAGTGAGGACACATTAGCCAAGAACCTTCTTTCTTTGATACCATGACATGACTTCTGGAGAGAAGTAAGGGCTTGTACTAGGATGGATGACTCGGCGTGGAGTTCCCGGACCATTTTTCAATTTCATTCTTTTGTGCAAAGGGTGGAAATATGGGCGGTATGTTGGAAGAGCTTCTGTGACAAGGGGAATGGAATGATCATGGACACCAAAGGGGAAGGAGGAGTCCTTGGGGAGTGGAAAATCTGGTTTAATGTTTAGAAAGGAGAGGCTTGGAGTCTTGGGGCATAGGTTGGGATCCTACAGTAGCTTGAATGGCATGAGTTGGGCTATGACACCCGAATGACCTTTTAGAGCAATTTTTCCATCACATTGAAGCCCAGTGATTTCAGGAGAACCCACATGAGTGATACCTTGAAATTTATGTTTGTGACCTCCTTGGTCAAATTACGTAGTTAAGTTTTGAAAGTCCATGAGGGGAATGGGACCCATAGGTTCACGAATTTGGCACCCAACACACAATGTAAACCTCCATGTCAATAACAAACATATGGGATTTGAGATGGTAGTCACCTATTTGGAGACACACATTTTACGGTGCCCTCCACATTTCATAGAGCCACCATTGGCAATCCTTGATTTGAAATTATTGACAACATGGATATAGCAATGGGTTTCTTGAAGCGTCGCGGTGATGGGCAAATTATAGGTGCTGCCACTATCAACAAGATGATGACCTTCGGTGCTTGATGTAGCCCGATTAGATTGAGATTTTGGAAGCGGAAAGCCGGTGAGAGCATTGAGGGAAATGATGGGTTCCTCTCGGGAGGGTTGGAGGGAGGGTTTATATCAGAAATTTCTGGTATTCCCCGGGCATAGGGGTTGTCAACATCCTCTTCCACAGATATATTTAGAGATGGCCATAAAGAGATTTTGTTCCTTACATATATGTGGCACAGGAAATATTTGTCATCCCAATTATAACGAGAGGCCTTTGAGTTGCCATTCAGCCATTTTACGCCTGGCGGTCAATTTTGGATTTTTTAATGGGGCAAAGGGAGTAGTCGGGTTTATAGGTTTAGGTGGGATGAGGAGAACTACGGTTTGAGAGGGAGAACCACATTTGTGCTTCTTTATCTTTTGGTAGCCTCCACCCAAATTAAGTAGGTCTAGCCATGAGGACATGGGCCGAATCTCCTCCTTGAGGCCCGGCCCGATAAAACACTCTCGAAGAAGCATCCAGTCCATGCCCTCGTTAATCAGGACACTCAAATGCAACTATGATCTTCAAGCGTCCACGGTGCTTCAATTTTGTCAAAGCATTGATGGATTTGGTGTATGGGTGTCAAAGCGTTCATAAAGCTCATCAACAAATTAAGGTCCAAACAATATACCCTTGAGAGTTTTCTCCATTGCCACCACCATTACCCGGTAGTTCTTGTCGAGGATGGAGAACACCATACGAGTTTGGCCAAGTCATCGTAATGTTGTAGAGAGATAAATAATGTTCATTTGTGTGACCCAACCAATGAGGTCTGAACCATCAAATTGGTTACATCCATCCGTGGAAGGTGTATGTCCCTTAGAAAGTGATGGGGTTGAAAGGAGGAATGGGAAGAAGTTTCACCTTCAGTTTTATGTGCCTGAGGAAAAAGAGTCATTTGTAGGGAGCTTGAGTTTGGTAAAGAGTGCTTCAAAGACAGATTCAATTTGGGTGGTGAGTTCATGTTGACTTCCACTTCATTTCTTGGACTTCAAATACATTCTGGTTACATTCATCTGGAGGCATCCACGGGGAGGCAATAGTAGAGGCGAGTTGTTGCACTTCTTGTTGGGTCTCAAAGTAAACCATGTTGCAGGGTATTAAAGCGAGACTCTAGTTCTTGGATTCTGGAGGTAGCAGACCTTGATGGTGGAATTGAACTAAAGGGGAGGCGAGGAAGGTCAAAATTTTGCAGAAAATATAGAGATGGATAGAGAGTATTAAGGGGAAGGAGATGAATCTAATGGAATAGGTCTCAAATAATGGGAAAAAATGGTGAACTGAAAAGGTTGAATTGGGGTCAGAAATTTTTTAGAAAAATAGGGATAAAAATGATAGGAGGAGATGAATCTAATGAATAGGTCTCAAATAATGGTGAAAAATTCCAGGACTTTTTTTTTCACAATTGCGGGGTTATGCTTTGAGTGCGAAGAATGCTATAGTGCTGAAATCCCAAATTGAACCAGCGATTATTTACTTAGAAACTTCGAACCACGAGATCTTTGAGTCAATAGATCTGTCCGGTTTAATTTTTTTATGTTGTTGTTTATGTTCCCCAAGGGTTAGGTATTCAAGGGTTCTCTGAATAAAGGGTTTTCCACATGCTATATCTCTCTGATATATGCACGGGGTCCAATAGTAGTACTCCATTAATATCGAGGGAACTAACTAAGGAGGATAGAAGGTACCCTTAGCTGTAATACCCGACTACCCGAATTTTTAAATTGCTTCGAGTGTTGTTCTCGGTGACACTATAATAGTCAGAGCAATAGATAGGTTTATCTAAAAAGGGATTAATCAGCCGATCATAGGTTTATCTTACCACTCGAAGGGGGTACCAACGGGGGTTACAAAGGTGGCCAGCAGATGTAAACAGAACCACTTGCTCACATTGTGTATGAATCCCACAGCAGGTGGGTTTATCGCAATAGCAGCAGGATCGTAGCTTAAAGAGCGTCAGTCTATCCTACCGAATAAAATACCCATAATTTCTGCCATGGAAAGTGCTCCGATACCACTTACCAAGATACAAGATATATAAAATATCACGAGCAATGAAATGCTAGAATGGCCAATGAGAATAACAGTAAAATATCCATCATAATCTTCTGTCTACGAAATGATATCACGAGAAATAGCGTAAATAACACTTTGATTCAGAATGTAATGTTCACGGGCCTCTTCGAGGGACAACCTCCAGTCGGCGGTATCTATTACAATAATCTCCAAGCTACAGTTCTCACCTAGACTCTTATTTTTACTAATATGTCTATTAAGAGAAGCATCTAGGGGAAGATCCTTCTAGGCGGAAGCTTCTAATAGGTCTTCTTACATCCCTCCTTATTCTATTTTATTGAAAGGTCTTATTAATATTGACCTTATTACATCCGAATACATTGATCTACCACAATAATGCTTGGGTTAGGACCTTAACAAAATGTGTATTGAAGGAACATAAATGAGCATACTTGGAAAGGCAATCAACAACCACCATGATGAAGTAGGATTTATTTCGGTTTAGGTAAGCTTGTAATGAAATCCATAGAGATATCCCTCAAATACTTGATTACTAATATGTCTATTAAGAGAAGCATCTAGAGGAAGATCCTTCTAGAAGCGGAAGCTTCTAATAGGTCTTCTTACATCCTCCTTATTCTATTTTATTGAAAGGTCTTATTAATATTGACCTTTATTACATCCGAATACATTGATCTACCTATGTGCGGGTTAGGACCTTAACAAAATGTGTATTGAAGAGAACATAAATGAGCATACTTGGAAAGGCAATCAACAACCACCATGATGACTGATTTATTTCCCGGTTTGGGTAAGCCTGTAATGAAATCCATAGAGATATCCCTCCAAATAGCAGTTGGAATCAGAAGTTCTTTTAGTGTGCCAAGTGATTTGACTGTTTCTCCCTTGTTTCATTGACATACATCACATTCAATGAAAAAATTACGAACATATTGTTTCATACCATCCCAAAAAAAAGAACATTTGACCCTATCATAGGTTTTGGTAAACCCGGAGTGCCCAGCTGTGGGTGTAGCATGAAGCTCAGAAAGTACCATGGTTTTAAGTTTTGATTGTTTACTTAAATACAAATGGCCTTTGTATCGAAGCTCATCATGGAGCCAAGAGTACCCTGGGGAAACCAAAGCATTGGATTTCAATTGGTGTATCAGATGGGAAATTTTGGGATCGTGTAGCCATTTCTGGCGAATGGCTGGGAGCCAATCTGGTACAATGAAGGAGAGAGACAAAAGGGATCCTTCATCTTCATATTTTCAAGAAAGTGCATCCACAACCACATTTTATTTTACTTTCTTTTAAATGATCTCATAATCCTATCCAAAGAGCTTAGTCACCCATTTTTGTTTCTTTGGGGAGGAAATGTGTTGTTCCAGAAAATACTTGAGGCTTTGATGGTCTGTCTTAATTTGGAAGTGTTGCCCCAATAGATAAGGGTGCCATAGATAAATGGCATGCAGAATAGATAAAATTTCCTTTTTTTATAAGGGTGTACAATTTCCATGCCACTCACCTTTTCCAACTGGCTCAAAACAGTTTTCTGGCAATTTTGGCAATTTACTATTTCTAGCAGTTTTAACTTTCGCGGCCATTTTGAGGGCCTAAATGAAGGTTTTTAGGGATCAAGATACTCAATGATATATGAAGGAATGATTGATCCCCCAAAATTAATATACTCAGAGATTCCTTTCAAACAGGCTATCATACGTCTAAAGCGGAGATCGTATGCAAAAGTTATGACCCCGGGAAGTTAATGTACCAACTTACCCAAACGAGGCCCACATGAATTTTGACACTTCATCTCCTAGGGTGTTACACATGAAATTTTCACACCTAGGTACCTCGCCCTAAGTGTCGTAAAGTGTCATATAAGTGTCTCATACACCTTGACACCATGGAATAACCTATGTCACAATCCCTAGTCAATGTGGAGGAGGGATATATTATATGAAGGCCAAAATACCAAGTACACATGAATTATTATTAATATTCATGGAAAAGAAATTGATTAAGTGTGAGAATCAA
>SNQJ01S0209546.1:2412-16074 GCA_010110895.2 Picea sitchensis
TACTCTCAACAAGAGTGTTCTGCAGTAGCATAAAGATTCTGGAGAAATTTTGGCAGCATAACAATATGTTAAATCTTACACTTTCTTCCTCCAATCCTAGCACTGAATAAATAAGCATAACAAAACCATAAACCATTTATGGTTTTCCAATTCTACATGCTGGAAACCACTGAGAAGTAATTAGCTAACTACTTCTGCTTAACATTCATTGCTTGCTAGTGATTTTCCTTTATTCCCTACCATAGGCATTAACAAAACCATAAACCATTTATGGTTTTCCAATTCTACATGTTGGAAACCATCGACAAGTAATTAGACAATTTGTGTTGCTTAACATTCATTGCATGCTAGTGATCTGCATTTATTCCTTGTTATTGCTTTGTAGTTATTCCTTACTATTTATCTCCATTTATCCCTTGCTACTACTTTTCATTTATTCCTTGCTACTACTCAACAATCATTACCAACTTCACTACAAGATTGCAAGGTGTATGACACACAGGTCCCAACATTATTCCACTTGTCATATACCTTGCAAGAGTATAATGGAGAATGCATCAAACTATGAGCTAATTACTAGAAGCCATAAGGTCCATGGACTTACAACAACACTTGAATATTACCCGTGCTCATCGGTTTTGTCAATGCATTTACAACATTATGCAAAGTGTCAACTTTCCCTAGTATCACCTTGTTGAGAATTATAGCTCAGACATGAACTTCCGCACAGGTTCAGTATGAATGTGCAAGAAGTAGTTCGAGATATTTTGAAAAGTAATTCTATTTTGTAATTCACTCTAGTAAAAAAAGTGAAAATTCTTATTTAGTTGTTGATTCTAAAAACTATATTTCATGCATGCATGACTTAGACAAGGTGTAATGTCAAAAATAGATTAGGTTTTTGGTCTCAACTAAAAGTATAAAGACAGGTCAAGATAGAGCGTTTAAAGACACAAACAATTGATTAGGTTGAGAAGCTAGGAGAGAGAGAGAGAAGGGATTCATGCAAAGGTTAATCCGGGCAACATGCAAAGGTTAATCCCGGCAACATGCAAATGCCATATGTTGGAATACTAAGAGGGGGGATGAATCAATATGAACACTTTTTACCACTTTCAATCACAATATATAAACTTCAAGTTTATCAACAATATATCATTTATGATTGAATTCAATATATAATGAGCATATAACCATAAACAGTACCAATCAACAATATCACATCAAATGAAAAGTACACCAGGATTTTCATGGAAACCCAAATGGAGAAAACCACATAATGCTTTCTTATATATAACAATAATACATTCATAGGAAGCATCGACTTTCCAATTCTCCAACACTAATTGGAAGGAGGCACAAACCCCCTGATTTATAGGCACCAACTTGAAGGAAGCTCAAACTCCCTTAATTCTCCGACACCAACCAGAAGGAGGCTACAAACCCCTGATTTACATGCACCAACCTAAAGGAAGTACCAACTCCCTGAATTCTCTGGCACTAACCGAAAGGATAATACAACCCCCTGATATACATGCACCAACTTGAGTGAAGCTACAACTCTCTGAATTCTCCGTCACCAACCAGAAGGAGGCTACAACTCCATTTCCTTTCCCCATCTCTCCTCCATGAAATATAAGTGTAGACTCAAACCATCACTACCATTGATCAACCTGTAACTACCGTTTTCATCAATCAAACTGTCACTGTCATTGTCAAATCAACCTATGACTATCACTGCCACATCAACCAATCAGAAGGAGGCTACAACCCCCTTTCTTTGCCCCATCTTGCCACCTTGAAATATAAGTGTAGAATCAAATTGTCACTACCACTGATCAACCTGTAACTACCATTGTCATAAATCAACCTGTCATTTTCATGGTTACATCAACCCATGACTACCACTTCCACATCAACCAATCACTGTCACTCTATCACATCAACCAATCATTTTCACTTTGTCACATCAACCTGTGCTTAATGATCAACCAATCATCCAACCTGTCATTATCCCTGTCACTATCTCTGTCTCTGTCAATGATATACCATCATCAACCAACTATAACTAGATCCACTCACATGGATAGCAAAAACATCACCATACCATGTACATCTACCATGTACCTCAACCATGTACCATAACCTATACCATACCATGTACATCAAAACCTGTACCATACCATGTACATCAACCATGTACCATATCGCGTACACCAAGCATGTATCAAACCTGTACCATCTCATGCATCAACCATATACCATATCACTTATGATATGTCTCAATGATGTCATACACCATGTACCATAAGATATCGTTAATGATGTGCCTCAACTAAGTACCATAAGATGTGCCTCAAGCATGTGATAAAATCACCATGACATATACCAAACAAAATACCAGGACAACCAATATATACTTTTAACAATGTATCATATCATCACAAAGGTGTACCATATCATGTACCATCATCATCAAGACATGCCTCAAGCATGTACCATAAACATAACCCTCAATAAAACATGTAAAGCATAGCTCTGATCCTGTAGTAGACCCGATACATAACATTACATACCTATATCTCTTCTTCAACTTCAACAACAAGAGAATAACATCTTCATCAAACTTTACCTCAGTCTCGCAAGACTAGTTTTGAATTAGTCACAAACCCTAACTTTCGACAAGCATAACTTTGTACATGTAATGAATTAAAGTATGGAATTTTAACCACATATACTATGAGATATTTATTCCATATCCTCAAAAATTCAAGTTCTGAAACTTCTTAGAACAAAAGTTATAGAGAAAATGGTAGACCTTACTGAATTCTAGCCTATTCTAGAGAGCTAACTTGTACAACATCCCTGTTGGCCCTTGACCAAGTTTTGAGGATTCTTGGTCATGTTTGAACGGATTTTGGGACTTCGACAGGCTGTCGAAGGTGGAGCGCAAGACGAAGCGGAGATCGTGGGATCTCGGCCCCTTTTAGGGGCCTTTTTGGGATTTGGGATTATGTAACGGGTATGGGAATGTAGACCCATGGGTTCACCCATGCTTAGGCCTATTTTGTATGTATAAATAGATGTTAGGCGATGCAGTGAGGAGATAGACAACGAATGGCTAAGTGCTATAGTTGGATCCGTGTGATCAATATTTTTAAGTGCTTTGTACATACTGTGTGAGACTTGCAAAGCTAAGTGCAAGTCATTGTAAGAGGCTATAGAAGGCCGCATGCTTAGATCTACTTGGGGAAGGAGGATCTAGCGAGCTGCGTAGATCTCTTGTCCTATGTGGAGTAAGGTTTTTGAGGCTCTGTACATGTAAACCTATTGAAGAAGCTAATAAATAAGTCAACGAGTTGGTGGACGTAGCCCCAGGGTGGGGGTGAACCATGTACATGTTGTGTTGCTTTGCTTTGTGCAATGTGTTGATGTGCTTATATGTTAATGTGCTTAGTGATTTAATATATATGAATGATCTGTTGATGCTTAGTGCTTAATAATATGGATGGATGTTAGATCTAAATGATATACATGTTCTTAGTGCTGACTCTGTTAAGATATGATCTATTTCGTCATGCTAAGTGTTGTTAGATGCTAGATCTGGTTGAATACTGCACTATGCTGTAACTAGGGTTTAACTGCGTTGTAACTAAGAACTGAATATTGATAGATATAACCGTTGAGTGCTCTGTTAAGTGATTAGAATCACAGATCTGTGTCCCTGCTAAGATTGCAGACACTAGAGTCCTACAACCACCCCTGCCTCTACCTCGGGTGAGACTTCATTTGCTTCATAGGTGTTGCCGAAAGGGTCCGTAGTTAGGGTTTTGTTGGTGCATTGTTGTAGCATTGAACCATGGGTCTACCCCTATGCCAACAAATGGTTCTGTTGCCGGGACCTGAAAATGTGATTGATGGGAACTGAGGAAGAAGAATCTTTGTGCGAAGATCTGATCTTTGGTGCGTTGTTGTAGCGTTGAACCATGGGTCTGCCCCTATGCCAACAAATGGTTCTGTTGCTGGGACCTGAAACTGTGATTTCTAGGAACTGAGGAAAAAGAAGCTTTGTACAAAGACATGACCTGAAATTGTGAAAGATCTGTGCATAGATCTATCACGCTAGTGCGTAGTATTCTACTTGATTTGTGAAGCTCTGTGCTAAAGAAATAAGCCCGATCTGAAGAAAAGAGGTAAGATATAAACGCTTCGTGCTCTGATAAAGGTAATAATAGTGAAAAGTTTTAAGTTCTAGCTTTGTTCTCTACTGAAGATAAGATTAGTGGAATTTTTTGTTTCTAAAAGTATGGATCTAGGTATGTTTGATAAGATTTATCCTAGCTTGAAAACTAGGGCACTGGTAGAAGAAAGAAGATTTGATATGAATAGATATGATAAGCATAGTGAAAGATATGTTATACCTACACATAGAGAGAATGTTTGGAATAAAAAATGGATGCAAGATCCTAGAAAGAATTTTTTGTAGGTTAGCTACCATGATCCTAGCACGTAGTACAGGAAAGGCTAGGGATCATTTAAAAAAAAGAGAAGATTAACCCTTTGTTACAATTGTAGAAGACTGGGACATCTGGCTAAGGAATGCCCTGGTAGAAGACCTAGTTGCCTCTGTTTCAAAGCTCTGGACCATGAAGTATTGGATTTCCCTAGAATGATTGCTAAGGTTGAAAGAAGGAATATGAACCAAGAAAACCCTAAGGTAGATCCAGAAATTGAACCCCAGAAAGGATCAGAGAAAGTATTACTACAGATGCAAGAAACCCTGATTGATCATCGACATGTCAGTTTATCATAGGTCTTTAAAGAAAAAGAGTACATTGAATCAAGAATAGGAGACTTCGACATTGATTGTGTTCTGGATGAGGAAACACAGGTGAATGTCATGACCAAAAGAACTTGGGAAATTCTAGGAAATCGTGCTATGATTCCTTCATTAGGAGGAATAGAATTATTCAGAGGAAAGTTGATAACCCTATGTGGAAGACTTACCCAGATATCTATGAGTTCCAATGGAACTTCGACAGAGGAATAATTTGAAGTTGTTAAATTTATTAAGAATAACGCTCCATTTGATATGTTATTAGGAAAACCTTGGATTGAAGGAGATCAGGCCAGAAGAAAAGAAGAGGAAATCCTAGAGCAAAAGAAAGAAGAGTTAAAAGATTTCATGACTAGGAGGATTGCACACTTGATTGAAGAACAAGAGAACCACACAAAGCTATTTCAAACCAGACATTTGGATGTCAAAGTTGGAAGAACATTAGAAGACCTACAAAATATTGAAGTACCTATTCCAAGTACAAATAAAGTATTACCCTTGATTTCTAGGAAGGAACCTCAACAACGCGAAGTTACTCTGACAAAATAAGATAAGAATCAGAATGGAAAAAGGAATTATGAGATGAAGCTCACTCGAAAGAAGGCTAGAAAACTAATTAATAAGAGAGATAAGATTGAAAAGTTACAGAAGGTTCCCGAGGGAACTTCACAGAAGGAAAATTTGCAAAATTGGAGCTTTTTCCGGAATATCATAAAAACATCACATGGCACTTCGCCACGACGAAGAAATATAGCTGTTAGAGACTGTATAACCGTTTTACCGACGGCTCGAATGGGTAGAAAGGTATTTATGGTTAGAAATTTCACCACTAGATTGTTGGGACCATGCCACAACAAACATAATTGAGTTAATGAAGGCATCTCACCCGTTGCAAGAGATCCATTGCCGAGTTATCTATTTATCCCGTCGTACCACGCAACGAGAACACTTTTTCCAATCATGACTATCAGAGCTTGCAGCATAGTTGATTTCTCACAGTGACCACCGCGTTACTGCCATCTATCCCATTGCATCGAACAATTACTCTTCAAACCCGAGACATTCAACCACGAGCGTGCATGTCGAACAATCTTAGCGCTGCAGCTAAAATTGTCGAAGAAGTTCTTATTGACCGTATGACTGAAAAGGTAATGTTTGAAAGAGAGATGTATGCCAGTATTCAAGCATCATCGACGAGAAGACTGCAAGACTCTCTGTCGACTGCTTGTGGAGCCGGATCATCCCGACCATCAGCAGAAAAGAGAACCAAACATAGAGACGACCTAGAAAATGCGATGTTGATCCCGTCCATATTAACTGATTACATCCCACCTCTGGCTGGGGCAGCGAGTCAAGATAGTGTGCCAAGAGAATTCGAGTACACCATGGTTATTGTGTACCTACCGAAGGGGATACGCGCAGTTTGCGCATAGCAGGATAAGATCACATCGTTGAAGTTCAGTGACTTCAACCTCGGAGATCACAAAAACTACAGTATGATTTCCCTGTATAAGTACCTGACCAAGACAAAGGGGAAGAACTCAAATATAGTCCCTCAGTTGTGGATGATGAACCTCGCGTAGTCCACTCTGTTAAATTTCATGAAGATCCCACACTTCAGAAGGCGCCAGGAATTCAATGCCCGTGTCAAGTTTTTACTTTCATGTTACCATGGCAGATACTTATGGCTAGACCTCCAGATTACAGTCGACACGGCGTTGATCCATAGGATCACGGGATTGAGTATGCAAGGACCCGATCCATAGGATTTATATCCAGGAAAAGCCACAGATCACACACTATCACATAAAATCAAGGATACATATGGCGATGTTGAAAAGGGAATGCGAGGCTACAAGGTAGCCTCCATCTAGAATGGCGCAGTATGCCTCGCCTGTCAGTTAATTGCAGGAAAGTTAGTAAGGAAGAACATACCTACACAGGTCACAGGATTTATTGTTGACCTCACAGGAAAGTGCGTAGAAGATTTACAGATGGACTGGGCGAAGTACCTAGTGAATCAGCTAGAGTTAGACTGTCGCGAAGCTTAGGATCAGGGCTACGAGTTCCATTTTAGCTGGCTCCTGATCCTTATCTCCTTTGTTTCCTGGGAGATGTTGGAAGGTGAGACCTTCCCAGATATTGAACCATTTGAACCACTTGTTGCGAAGTTCGCTACCCTTTGGTACTCGAGTGATATGAAAAAACAGTGACCGTCAAATGCTATTTTTCATACGTACTACCTTCATCTAAAGAGAGCCATAGAAGAAGAACCTCACATGACTCCGAACACCTTACAGAGATTCCTACCTCTGATGAAGTTCTGCATAGATTTACACTTCATCTACCTCACAGCACGAGACGATGAACATAAGGAACAGTTGCAGTCATACGACAAGCTCACGGAAGAGGATCTTGAGAAGATCACTAAAGACTGGTCGGCAGATCTCCTTATTCCAGCAGATCCTGTAGAGATGTCTGACCCTGACAGCCCATAAACCATGCATGATACACCTAGACCCACCAAAATAAAGAATACCGAAGAAGCATAAGAATTAAGCAGCGCCTCAGGAAAGACTACTTCATTATCCCATGACCAAGGGGGTGAGGAGGAAGAAACAAATGGCACAATATCTGAACAGAAGAAAGGTGAAGTAACACTTCTGAGAGATGAGACCGATCCCCTGAAGAAGAGGAAGTTTTATCCCCTGAAACCTTCTTCCCGGAAGAAATCAAGAGCCACCGTGACCAAGATGAAGACTGTACTTACCACTGATGACTTAGAATTCATCATAGCTGCCCTTGACGATGCTTCACTGGAAATCATGGAGAAACAAGAATCTAAGAAAAAGGAAATGTATGATAGAATTAAGGTCGAGTTCCGAGGGATACAAAAGGCCCTTTAGTCCAACCGTGCAGTGTCCACTACGCCCCTATCATCAGGAGAACCAGAGTTGGGGGATGAGCCAAACCAACTCCACCGATTAGCTAATGCAGTCGAAACTTGTCTTCATCGCCAAGTAGAAGCAGAACAAGCTACCTAGACCTTAAAGAATGTACAAGGCGACATTGTAGAATAACATAGAATTACAGAACAAGAGAAGATTTCTCTCCAGGACAAGTTTGAAGCGGAGAAAGCACATATGCAGCAAGAGAAAGAGAAGTTTCTTGTAGAGCATCTCGAAGTAAAAGAAGTAGTAAACAGAGCCCTCCACTCTGTGATAGGCTTAGAACTATAGGCTAAAGAATGAGTCACAAATCAAGTAGAGTAGCTCATAGAAGATTTTCAGTAGCTACAACAACGAATAACAGATTTAGAGTTCCGCACTATACCTGACACCCCACAGGATGTAAGGGACCAAAGGGAAGAAACTGCTCGAAGCACAGTTGAAAGAATAAAAGTACTTTCCCTGGAATGCAAGAAACTAAGTGATCACAGTGCCCAGACCTACGAGCAACTAACTGAGAATCCAGAACTAAAGGTACTAGAGTCGCAACTCCAAGAGGCGAAGTATCAAGCAGAAACGATACAGGTGGAGTTGAAGCCCCTGTCAGCTGTGGAAAGAATGAAGTGATCCCAAGAGCAACGCACTGCCCAACAACAGATCCATACTATTTAGAGCAGAGTTATGGAAGTAACTCAAAGGCTCCAACCTGTACAGGACGAGGCTTACCAACTGTTCACAGAAATCAAAGGTCAAGGAGCGGAACTAGAGCAAGTTGTCATTGTAGCTGAACAATGCCTCGAGGGACCTGTCAACAAAGCAGTCATACAAGAGTTCACTGAATAGGAGGCCATATCACAACAACAAATCAAAGATGCTCAAGCCAAGCTTGAGGCTTTTGGAGCAAGACTAGTCCGATCAGAGTGACTCGAGATGAGTCACAGGTGAGTGTTGGGGGCCTATTGGCCCGTGACCAAGTTTTGAGGATTCTTGGTTATGTTTGACCGGATTTTGGGACTTCGATAGGCTATCGAAGGCAAATCACAAGACAAAGCGGAGATCATGGGATCTCAGCCCCTTTTAGGGCCCTTTTTGGGATTTGGGATTATGTAATGGGTATGGGAATGTCATCCCATGGGTTCATCCATACTTAGGCCTATTTTGTATGTATAAATAGATGCTAGGCGATGCAGTGAGGAGATAGACAATGAATGGATGAGTGCTAGAGTTGGATCTGTGTGATCAAGAGTTGTAAGTGCTTTGTGCATACTATGTGAGACTTGCAAAGTTAAGTGCAGGTCATTGTAAGAGGTTGTGGAAGGTTGCGTGCTTAGATCTACTCGGGGAAGGATGATCTAGTGAGCTGTGTAGATCTCCTATCCTATGCCAAGTAAGGTTTTTGAGGCTTTGTGCATGTAACCTATTGAAGAAGCTAATAAAGAAGACAAAGAGTTGGTGGACGTAGCCCTGGGGTGGGGGTGAACCATGTACATGGTGTTTCTCTACTTTGTGCAATGTGTTGATGTGCTTATGTGTTAATGCGCTTAGTGATTTAATATAGATGAATGATCTGTTGATGCTTAGTGCTTAATAATATGGATGGATGTTAGATGTGACTAATATACATGTGCTTAGTGTTGAATCCGTTAAGATTTGATCTATTTCGTCATGCTAAGTGATGTTAGATGATATATCTGATTGAATATTGTGTTGTGCTGTAACTAGGGTTTAACTGCGCTATAACTAAGAACTGGATATTGATAAATATAATTGTTGAGTGCTCTGTTAAGTGATTAGAATCACAGATCTATGTCCCAACTAAGGTTGCAGACACTGGAGTCCTGCAACCACCCCTGCCTATACCTCGGGTGAGACTTCATCTGCTTCACAGGGGTTGCAGAAAGGGTCGGTAGTTAGTGTTTTGTTGGTGCGCTGTTGTAGCGTTGGACCCTGGGTCTGCCCTTGTGCCAACAATGCCACAAGCTCAATATTTGATATCTGATTTTGAAACTCACCAAAAAGATACTATGAACTGTTATGTTTCCACTTAAATTGGTCTCATAGAATTTGTATACTCTATGAAGAAGTTATGATTGTTTTAATCGGAACACCTATTTGAGACTAGTTTCAGGACTAGTCAAAAACCCTATCTTCCATAGAGTGTATTGCCAAAACTACAATGACCCATAAGCTTAATTTTTTACCAAAGGTACCTTGACATGTCTTCTCAACCTCCTCCAATTTTCACTATCTGAATCATTTTAGGAAAAAAGTTATAGAGAAAATGATAACATGACCTTTAAATAACATACCTTAAAACACATCATCACAAGACTTCATCCTCCCTTGGAATTTCGCCCTTCTTCACTTCATTTCCCTATGAAATTCACCTCATATCTCCTTGGTTACCTCAAATACGAATCACTTACTCACATAGAATATATTCAATATAATGTGTGTGTGAATATACTTATGAGTGACTTCTTGAGGTGTATATACAACCTGAGTGGGCCTAATGGTTAAGAACATGTGTTGCCTCTTAAGAGGTCACAGGTTCAAATCCAGAGGGGGGTAGGGTATGTATACCTTCGTAGCCTTTACCAGTCAAATCGCTGGGCGGAGGGGGGTCCCTTGTCCCACAAACAAGGGGGTCTCATACACCAAATTTGGTGTGCTGGCTTGGCTGTGACCTTAAAAATAGATTATTATTATTATTATTATTATTATTATTATATACTTTTTCTAAGTAACATGTTTCCTTAACTTTAGGGATTCTTGAATTTTCTTGTTACAACCATTTTACCCTTTCATTAATGACTTGCAACCAATTAGGGGATTCTTAACCCATCTTTTGGGATTCCAAATTCATGACCTCATAACTCATCAATTTTGAGGAACTATGTGACATTCCACCTACCGTTTGAAATGACATGACGAGGACTATCCATCTATGAGTGTGTTATCTACATTTACACTGTCCTTCTTGTCCTTATTCCTCAAACAACTTCAATATTCATGACAAAACCTATGGGTTTTTTTTATACTTCTTCAAAGAATATTACCATGAGGGCCATTCTTAGAGATATGCCATAAGAGGACCACTTTGGATAATTCTCCAAATACACCCATCACATCTATTGCCATCAATGACAACCATTGCTTGTTGACATCAATGCCAACCAACTATCCAAAAACATAAATGACAACCAATTGTCCAACACTATATAGGGTGCTATATAGTTTCATACAATCCATACATACATGACCGTATGGTTTGTACGTCCATGGCATACTTTCTTAGTATGTCGTACAAGCTCAGTTCAGGGTGATTCGTCAACTGTGCAACTACCATTTTTAGCAGAGTATGGAGGTTTCCTTGTAGGTTTTTCGAAGGAATGAAAAGTTGATTTTGAAGGAAATATTTGTGTGTATGTGTTTAGTGCTTCTACTATTTATTTTCCAGTTATTATGTGATTGATGCAATGGTATGAAATTAATTCATGCATTAATTAAATTCAATAATTTATTGGTTTGAATTGAGATCATAATGATATTATTCATCTAGGCTTGAAAATTTTACATGGTATAAAAGTTAATTTTTTGATAGAGACTCTTGGGGATTTGCAATGGTAAATCAATTGCAGGGAATAAAGAGCAATAGTTAGAGGGTTTCAAAACTAATTTTAAGATTTAGGAGTTTGTGTAGTATATCTTAGAGATGGCATCATCTAGTCTCAGGTTTGAGGACAAATTGAATGGTGCCTAAAATTTCTTATAATGGAAAGCAAGGGTTACACTCTTAATGGAAGAGAATGACCTATAGGATATTGTCAAGGACATTGTGACTTTTCCTATAGATCCACAATAGTTGATAGCTCACAAGAAGAGGGAAGTAAAGGCCAAGAGGATGATATTGGATGCCATAAAGGATAATTTGATCCCTCATATATCTGAGAAGAAGACATCAAAGGAGATGTTCGATGTTCTAGTAAGTCTCTACCAGACTAAGAACATAAACATGAAGATGATATTGCAAAACAAAATAATATCCATAGGGATGACCAAATCCAACTCAATCACTAGTTACCTTATGAAGGTCATACATGTTTGTGATTAACTTTCAATAGTTGGGGAGAAGGTTGCAGATGAAGAGATAGTGAACATGGAAATGAATGGACTCCCAACTTCATGGAAACTATTTGTCAAAGGTGTTTGTAATTTAGAGAACCTTCCTAAATTTGAGAGTCTATGGAATGGTTGTATCTAAGAGGAGACTTGAATGGAGTCAAATGATAGAAATAATGGTAGTGATGAGAACATAGATCTATTTGGTTAGTCAAATAAGGGATAAGGTAAAGGATCTAAAAAGGGTAAGGGAAAGAGTGAGGAGTCAACCTCACAATCATGAAAGAAGGAATTAAGTCAAACCAAGTGATTAATTTTTCATAAGCATTTCCATTATCCATCACAATGTCCAAAGAAGAATAAGGGTAATGAGAAGCAAGGATAGAAACAAGTATTAGCCTCTGCAAAAACTCATATGAATAGTTTGTTTCCAACTTCGAGAAGGATTCCTCATCGGTATCTTTCCTTTCTACCAACACAATTCCAAGGAATGCATGGTATGTGGATAATGGGGCATCTCAACATATGACATCCTCCCAACACTTGTTTTCTAGTATGAAGAAGTAGGACTCATGGGTATAGGTTGAGATTGGTGATGATGCCAAGTACCTAGTAGCAAGAGTTAGTACTATTCCCTTCCATCTAAAGTTAGGTAATTCTTCATATTTTGATGATGTCTTGTTTGTAATAGGTCTAAGGAAGAGATTTATTTTAGTTTCAATTATGGAGGATAAGGGATTTGTAGTGGAGTTCAAGAACCAACAAGTCCTCATTGTACTAAAGGAATATAGCATAGATATAGCTAAGGTAATAGGGGCTATATAAAGTAATTTGTATAGGTTGCAGGGTGAACTTATTCAAGACCTAGTGAATAACAGTAACAACTTGTGCGAGTTGTGGCATAAGAGGATGGGACACCTGCATCATAGGGTGTTTCCTATTATGAGAGAGATAGTCATATGTTTTATAGAGTTCAATATTGAGTAGCATGGTGTACGCAGAGGGTGCATACTTGGAAAACATTCCAAGGTTTCTTTCCCAAGCAATGAGAATAGGTCTAAGGAGACTCTAAACCTGGTACATTCAGATTTTCGTGGACCGATGTCAATAGCATCAATAACATGAAACATGCATTATGTTTCCTTTATTGATGAATTCTTTCACAATACTTGGATATACTTCCCAAAGAACAAGGATGAGGCCTTTATAAGGTTTGAAGAGTTCAAATATTAATTCAAAACTAGATAGGGAAGAATATCAAGATATTGAGATCGAAAAATGGGGAGATTCTACCTCCAAGGAGTTTGATGGTTTCTAAAACGAAGTAGGAATCAAGAGGGATTTGTATGTTCCATACAACCTGCATCAAAATGGGGTTGCAGAGAGGAATAATTGATCCATCATAGGGGATATTAAATCCATGATACATGCCTAAGACTTGCTAATGTTTCTTTGGGTAGAGGCATGTAACATAAAAATCTACATCTAGAACCAATGTCCTCATAGGATATTGGAGCAGGAGACACCATAGGAGGAATTCACTGGTGTGAATCCAAATGTGAGTCATTTTCACACCTTTAGTTTTCTAGTTTATATCCATGTAATTGTTGGACAACTAAGAGGGGGGGGGGGTTAATCAGTTGTTACTGTGCTTAAAAAATTATGCCCATTTTAAACTCATTACCAAACACTCAATGATGATCACAATAATTCAGGGAAGTAAGCAATAGAGTATTCAACATCAATCACACACAT
>SNQJ01S0209547.1:0-16074 GCA_010110895.2 Picea sitchensis
AGCAAGGAAAGAATGGCAAGCTCTGAAAAGTGATCGAATGAGATTCAAAAAAGGGTTATCGGGATAGTCAGGATATCTGAGTGTTGCATGGTGAAATTTTATGTTTCGAAAATTTTGAGTGCAAAATGTGTAAAACAGAAGAGATCATGATGGGGCAGTTCAACGGCCGGTTTGTATATTTGCGGAATTCCGACAAAGTGGCTAAGTATGGAATAGGGAAATTGCTAATTTCATGCATAGCAATAAGATCTTATATATAATTTCCAACTACTAATATCAAAGGGCTGCGGGCACAGGAAACAACAAACTATGAACTGAATATTTCTTCAACCCGCCAAACCGACGTTCCGCCAAAGAAATTTGAACAAATGGAAAAGTATGGAAAGTGGATAGACGGGCTTCAAAATGGGGACCGTAATACCGAAGAGGGTATGATCTAAGAACGGTTGCAAGTTTGTATATCTGTCAATTTTTATATCACGGAGCTCCGAATGCTGTTTGGAGGTGACAAAAAAGTAGAAGTGCAATGTTGACCCGACCACCATGCAAGTCCACCTGTCAATTTGTATATCATGGAACTCCGTGTGCTAGTTGTGGGATAGGGAACAATAGAGGGTCAATTTAAAGAAAGGGGAAGCAATCGTTGGAAAGGCGTGAATCCACGAAGCTGCGGAGCAAGGCATTTTCTAGAAAAAAAACCGATTAAGTAACCAGGAAGAGAAACTAGAGGGAATAAAAGAGTGGGAAAATAGAAAGGCGGAAGGCAGTTTTGGTAAGCATGAATCAGTTTCAAGGAAGTCCCATTGTTGCTAAACCATGATGTTCTACTAATTGTTAGCAAATGCGTTGTTGAAGATTAGATTTTATTGCAACCTCTGCATGTAACTATGTTCTTGATACATTCTTCTGTGACTGTAACATATTAATTTAACTACTAAACTTCATATTCTACTAATTGCGAGCAAATGCTTTGTTGAAGATTAGGTTTTATTGGAACGTGCGAGTGTAACTGTGTTGTTCATTTCTTCCATGGGTGCAACATATTAAGTCAAGTTTTAAACTTCTTGCATAATGGGCTGTTAGCATTAAAACTTAATAATTGCATGTCTAGAAACAAGAATAACGATTTTGCTGCAACATTGTACATTGGTATTAGTAAACACAATATCGAATAAGTACGAGAGCACCGAACCACGTAAGTTAGAATATGCGTTAAACCCATAAAAGAGGCAGGAAGGAAGAGTCGAAGGTAATTTTTTTTTAATATCAAATCCATTTAAAAAAATAAGAAAAACACCGAGTATTGTACATCTATCCTTAGAAATTGGACCTAGTTCTTTGAGCCAAAACATTGAAGGTATCTGCGACAAACACATGCACGGTATCCGCAGTATGCAACACGTAAATGGTTGCAGGGCAAGGGGAATAGCCATTAGCTGAAACCGCCTCTTCATAGTCCAAAAAAATTCAGTAGCATAGCTTGCATGTGCAATTCCAGAGGCCCAAATTAGTCCATTTTGGGTAGAAGGAGATGACTAGTAGGAAAATGCCTTGCAGCAGCGAGAGTTTTGGACCTGATTCCCGAAGAAGTTAATCAATAATTTTTTGGCTTGAAATATATCTCTGGGAGCATCAACATATCATTGCTTTACATTGAAACTCTTCCTCCAAGAACAGACTAATTTGGAAGTCTAGAATTCCTACTTTCACGCTGCAAAGTGGTTGTTGCATTTACCGTTGGTTTCTTTTCTGAAACTCCTTTTGGTGTTGTCATGACTGCCATCACCGAGCTGGGAAGCTCCATTTGTTATGGTTCATTTCAATTTGGGCATATGAGTGGGAAGATTCTTTGCATTGCCATCATCCATTGCCGTATCATCGTCCATCAGATCATCTTCTTCCGTTTCGGAATTCATGGCATAAACTTCTGCGATAGGCATGAATCCAACTGGCCAGGTTCTCTGAGGAGCCAAGGTTGCAATGGAATTTTTTGGCTTGAAATATATCTCTTGGTGTACCAAGAGACCATTTCCTTTTTTACTTTGGGCGGAGGGAGATGAATAGTAACAATATGCCCTGGAATAGTGGAACGTCTAGCCATTATGCCCCAATGTGTTTTCTGTGTGTGGAGAGAACTGCTGCCAGAAGTTATTAAGAATTTCCGTTTGCTTGAGACGATGTTTGAAATGAAAATCGGGGAGGGATAATATAACCCTCCGCAAATTATGGTTTAATGCGTATCAATGGAATATCTCCTCGAGCCTTTCGCTGATCAATGACAATTTCCAGTGTTTGTGCGAAATGAGCTGTCACCATCACAACTCAGTAATTGCACAATTAGAAAAAAGTGTGAAGGTGGCGGTGATGACAAAAAGAGATTAAGAATTAGAAATTTATTAAAAGCACCAACTCGTCAGTGCACAAAAAAAGAAGATTGCATCGCCTTTGAAATGAATACTTGGAAAGGATAACATAGTTGTGCACAAATCTTAGTTTAATTCGTAGTAATGACAAATTTTCTCCGGATTTCTGGACATTAATGACAATCTTAACGGTTCTTGCAGGATGGCTACTATCATTAAAGCTTAATTATTGCATATCTGGAAACAAGCACGAAGGCAACGGTGATGAGGAAACCGATTCCAAGAAATACCAAAGTATGGAAAGCGGTCGGGCGGGTTACAAAAGAAAAACGATAGAAGATATACCCAGGAGACGTGAAGGGTCGATGGTCATATTGTATCTCAGTGACAGATATCGGCCGTCAATTTGTGTGTTACGGAATTTATAAATTGAGAAGTGGACCTGTGGGCTGGCTGGCTCAACATTGCGCTTTCATTGTTCCGTGTCCTCCAAATAACACTCAAAGTTCCACGATAGACAGATTGACAAAGGGAATCGAGGGTTGGCGCATTCAAGATTGCCATAGTTTATGGATGGTAATCCCTATGAACTAACTAACATATCTAAAAACAATATTTTCAATACTAAATTATTAATATTACATATTGATAATTTATAACATATTATCAATAAACATAGTAAACATGCACTTTTATAAAGTATGGACATGAGATTTTATAGAGCATATGCGGATACATCATTTCATACTTAGGCACTTTTTCGATTGCGGGTTCTCAGAAAATTTAAAATTGAGCCTCTGTTGTTCTGTGTCCTACAAATATCACCTACACTTCCGTGATATACAAATTGATAGGCAGACTTGCGAGTTGGTTGGTCCATATTGCAAAATTTAATTAGACGAGAAAGTTTGTACAATCTGGTTAGGTGAGTGATACAAAAGTATTCCGACAAACGGGTAATACATGGTAAACATGTACTTTTATAAAGTATGGACATGAGATTTCATAGAACATATGCGAATCCCTCATTCCATACTTGGGCACTTTTTGGATCGCGGGTTCGCGGCCTAGCGGGCTAAAAATTGAGTATCTATTGTTTCATGTCCTACAAATAGCACCTACACTTCTGCGATATACAAATTGACAGTCAGACTTGCGGAGATGAGTCTCTATATAAAGTATGGACATGAGATTTTATAGAGCATATGCAGATCCCTCATTCCATACATAGGCACTTTTTTTTATCACGGGTTCGTAGCCTGGCGGGCTGAAAATAGAGTCTCTATTGTTCCGTGTCCTACAAATAACACCCAGACTTCCACGGTATACAAATTGACAAGAGGACCTACGGGTTGCTTGGATGAATATTGCATTTGTATTGTTCTAGAACATATGCGGATCCCTCATTCCATACTTGGTCACTTTTTGGATTGCGGATTGGCGGCCTGGCGAGCTGAAAATTAAGTATCTGTTGTTCGGTGTCCTACAAATAGCACCTAGACTTCCATGATATACAAATTGACGGGCGGTCCAGGCACTTTTTGGATCGCAGGTTTGTGGCCTAGCGGGCTGAAAATTGAGTATCTGTTGTTCCGTGGCCTACAAATAGCACCTACACTTCCGCGATATACAAATTGACAACCAAACTTGTGCAAATGAGTCTTTATATAAAGTATGGACATGAGATTTTATAGAGCATATGCAGATCCCTCATTCCATACTTAGGCACTTTTTTGATCGCGAGTTCGTGGGCTAAAAATAGAGTCTCTATTGTTTTGTGTCCTACAAATAACACCCAGATTTCAACGATATACAAATTGACAAGAGGACCTACGAGCTGCTTGGATGAACATTGCATTTGCATTATTCTAGAACATATGCAGATCCCTCATTCCATACTTGGGAACTTTTTGGATCGCGTGTCCGCGGCCTGGCGGGCTGAAAAATAAGTATCTATTGTTCGGTGTCCTACAAATAACACCTAGACTTCCGCAATATACAAATTGACAGGCGGTCCAGGAACTTTTTGGGCCGCAGGCTGAAAATTGAGTATCTATTGTTCAGTGTCCTATAAATAGCACCTATAGTTTTGCAATTTACAAATTGACAGTCAGACTTGTGGAGATGAGTCTCTATATAAAGTATGGACATGAGATTTTATAGAGCATATGCGAATCCCTCATTCCATACTTAGGCACTTTTTTGATTGTGGGTTCGCGGCCTGGTGGATTGAAAATAGAGTCTCTATTGTTCCATGTCCTACAAATAACACCCAGATTTTTGAGATATACAAATTGACAGGACCTACGAGGATACTTCGCTGAACGTTGCATTTGTATTTTTCTAGAACATATGCGAATCCCTCATTCCATACTTGGGCACTTTTTGGATCATGGGTTCGCGGCCTGGCAGGCTGAATAATAAGTATCTATTGTTCGGTGTCCTAGAAATAACATCTTGACTTCCGCGATATACAAATCGACAGGTGCTCCAGGCACTTTTTGGATCGCGGGTTTGCAGCCTGGCGAGCTGAAAATTGAGTATCAACCGGACTTGCAGAGATATACAAATAACACCTAGACTTCCGCGATATACAAATTAACAGGTGGACTTGTGGACATGAGTCTCTATATAAAGTATGGACATGAGATTTTATAGAGCATATGCAGAGTCTTTATATGGACACGAGTCTCAACATTGCAGTTTCATTGTTCCGTGTTCTCCAAATAGCACTCGAAGTTCCGCGATATACAAATTGACAGAAGGACTTAAGGGCTGATGGGTTCAAGTTTGCCATTGTTTACAGATGCTAATCCCTATCAACTATCTAACATATCTAAAAACAAAATTTTCAATACTATATTATTAATATTATATTTTGATATTGCAGAATTTAATTAGACGAGAAAGTTTTTGCAATCTGGTCGGACGACTGATATAAAAGTTTCCCGACAAACGAGCAATGCATAGTAAACATGTACTTTTAGAAACTATGGACAAGAGATTTTATAGAGCATATGCGGATCCCTCATTCGATATTTAGCCATTTTTTTTTGATCCGGGGCTCTTGGCCTGGCTGGCTGAACATTGCACTTTCATTGTTCCGTATCTTCCAAATAACACTCATACTTCTGCGATATGAAGATTGGCAGATGGACTCGAGGGCTGGTGGGTTCAATTTTTCCATTGTTTACTTATGGAAATGCCTATCAACTACCTAACATATCTAAAAACATTAATTTCAATACTAAATTATTAATCTTACATATTGATATTGCAGAATTTAAGTAGACGACGAAGTTTGTCCATTTTGGTGGACCGACTAATATAAAAGTTTTCCGACAAACGAGCAATACATAGTAAACATGTACTTTTATAAAGTATGGACATGAGATTTTATACAACATATGCAGATTCCTTATTTCATACTTAGGCACTTTTTGGATGGCGGGTTTACGGCCTGGTGGGCTGAAAATTGAGGTTTTATTGTTTCGTGGCCTACAAATAGCACCCAGAGACCCCGATAAACTATCTAAAAATGCCATTGTTTACAGATGCTAATCGCTATCAATTATCTAACATATCTAAAAACATTATTTTCAATACTAAATTATTAATATTAATTTTTGATATTGCAGAATTTAATTAGACGAGGAAGTTTGTACAATCTGGTCAGGCGACTGATATAAAAGTTTTTGGAGAAATGAGCAATACATAGTAAACATGTACTTTTAGAAACAAACAATATTGTAACTTCACATGCAATCCTCTAACAATTTTGCATGCAACTATTTTCTTTCATGGTAGGAATGGAGCAACAACAAAATCTCACAAAATAACAGATATCGGCCTCAACAGACATGGCAAATAACATAACTGCATGTAGACCAGTGGGTGCAGGGGTTGAACACCGTAAAGTGCCACAAATAAACAATAATAATCCAAAAAAAAGAAAAAAGAAAAGCTCCAACAATCGTTGCTGCACCCCAACCCTGCAAGGCCGAATCAAACAAAAGAAAACAACAAGGACCAAATTTTGACGGGTTCAAGATTGAAATTGTTTAGGGATGCTCATCCTATCTAACTTTATCTAAGAACATTATTTTCAAATACTAAATTATTAATATTAACTATTATTTGTTCATTCAAATTATTCTAGGATATTAATTTTACCAAGTTCAACGAATAAGCAAAAATGGCAAAACAACGACCAATTTGAATTTTAAAAGCCTTTTGTTGGTATGATAGGACAGTTGCACTTCACACACTATATATTCGTTGATTTCAAATTATTTCAGAACAATAATTTAACCAATTTCATCGATCAAAGAAATCTGCTAAAGCAAGCCACATAGTACATTTGCGTCACAACGCCATAGAAATTATCAGGCGGCTCTGCGTGCCAGCTGGCTAAATTTTTTAATTATATTGTTCTATGTCCTTTAAAGAACAGTTGGAGTTCCACGATATACAGATTGACATACAAAGTAGATAACCAAGAACCAACCATACTTTAAACACGCTACAAGCAAGTTTCCAGAAGGTTCCATAGAGCAGAACCCATCGACCTTTGCACCATACAATTTGATATACAAAGAAAAGATGTCGTCACATTCATTTTCTCTTGCATCTGGTATATGTTCCCAGTAGGAAATAACTAGGGCCATGCGATATATGGGGATTACAAAGATATGGACCAAGTCCAACGAACATTCATCTGGATGTTGAACAAATATTACAGAGACACATGAGGTATTTTCGTTTCCTGCCAAAGTTTCATATATTTTATTTTTTCCGCTTCTTCAGCTGATATGAAAAATTGCATTATCCTCATTTAAGATGAATTTTCTCTGTATCCGAAGCTGCCGCAACATGTACACACTGCTTGCCTTTTTCTGTAGATACGTTTCATATGACAACTTTGTCAACTCAGGAAGCACATTTTGTAATAGAGGTTGCCTAACCATACAATGCATGGTTGTGTTGCCCATGGTTCGGATAACAACATTGACGCAATGTCCATATATATATGGACATTTTTCACCGCATTGCAGACAATCAATCGTATCATCACTTATCAAAGTGGAGGCAGAAGCAACGGAATTGCAGTTTGCACATACAGGCTCAAAGGGGGTCGAGTACACATTGGTTGCAACTAAAAGACCTTCAACCTAGGAAAGCGAGCAAAGGGATTGATACATTGAAGAATATAATACACAACTGCACTCCCCCCTCCCCTTTAAAAAAAAATAAAAATTAAACAGGCGCAGAAATTTGTTGAAGGCTATTTCTATAAGCAAAGTGAGGATGATTTTGTGGATGTATACGCACAACAATTGTAGAGCTAGCTATTTTCTTCAGATCCTCTACTATATCTGCTCGCAACTTTGTTACAAATGTTGCATGGGTTGTTCGAAAGATCCTTTCTCTAGCATCCCTCTTCTTTGTTATATTTTTGAACAACATAAGTGGAATCTGCCCTCTATGCAATTGTTGTTCTATTGACGAAAACAAATTTGAATATGTATCGAACAATTGTAGCTGCAACATAGAACAATGCAATATTTGTGTAACTTATCCGACATACATGCAGATGTGAAAGTAAAGGACAAAACTGAATATGAAAAGCGGTACCATTGCCTTGTCGTTGTCCGACTCGCCATCCTTTATATGGAGAATGTGTTGCGAGCCAAATTTTCTCGCCAGTGTGACAACATGCCCAATCATTTTGATTGGGTAAATATCAGTGCTCTGTGCAAGCTGGCTGATAGTTGAGTCCGGGACGAAGCGATATTATGAACAAACAATGGGAATTTTTTCCACAATGCTTGTTTCGTTCAGCGAAATAATTTGATCACAATCACCATGGTCATATACTGTTTTGGGCAATATATTAAAATTTGTAATGGATATCCCATTACACGACAATATATTTTCTGCATGTTTCTGGACAAGTTGTGGAGGAACAATCAATGTCACTGTCATCATGGCATCCTTGTCTATCATGTCAGCATGCATAATGGATCTACTTTTGTTTGC
Source organism: Picea sitchensis (assembly GCA_010110895.2). NCBI lineage: Eukaryota > Viridiplantae > Streptophyta > Pinopsida > Pinales > Pinaceae > Picea > Picea sitchensis. The sequence goes on from SNQJ01S0209547.1 coordinate 8,403, forward strand.
CTTGTCCAAGTAGGTGCAATAGACAACCATTATGTCCCTGACGAACACTTGTCCACTTTGGCAGTTGTTCAAGGCCTTTATTGACAATACTTTGGATGTTACAACTCTAGACTTGATGACATTTTTTGAATAGGAAAACTAAAGTAAATGGTAGTGTGCTACAAGTACGCGCATAGTTTTTGATGAACTATGGAGCCACAGTTTCACAACCACACCTCTTAGTCTGCAGAACATGCAACACGTTTGGTGTCTCACTTGTACTTGTTGATACCTCTTGCAAGCTGCAAACCATGTATTGCAGATGGTATCAACATATCCGCCATGCCACAAATGAATATACAACCCAAGAAATCTGTTTAGTAAACAAAGTAAGAGCAGAGCGTATGCATCTTTACCTTTGGCCTTGTTGGTCTGACGATGTCTGGGATGACTGACTGCTCATGGCCATGTCACTTGTCCAACTTTTTCTGATGCAAGCATGTGCAGATGAACATCAGGACTAAACAAGCATATGCATTGTATATTGTCGATCGGAATGAAAAAATAACCAAAAAACTATATGCATCTGAATTTTTTAATTGGAGTAATGTTTAACAGTAAACAGGGCGTGAGCGCAGGGCACCGTGGCCAATCTGTATATCGCGGACCCCCGGAAGCCAGGGGAGCAATCTTCAACCTGCCAGCCTTGCACAGCCTTGCACCCGCAATCGAGAAAGTGGGTAACTATGGAATAAGGTAGGAACAAGACCACATATATCAATCCGTTAGTCTGCCAACCGACACATGAAGGAATTTTCAGAAAACACACTAGGCAGATGAATTACAAAACAAAAGGGATAATAGATAATGGGAAAAATAGAAATAGGGAGCGCAGAAAGGCCCATTACTGTGAAGTGATCGTTTTCAAGTCTAATATTATATACCCCCACCTAGTTTGTATATTTAATTTACCAACACACTTGGTATACCTTTTAGAAGATTATACCACAAAATCCTCTGCTGTTGCACAAAAGAAGTCATCTCCCTGTCCAAGCAACCTATTTTTTCCAAGGCAACAACGCTGAAGATGAAGTGGACATGAAGGCAAGTTAGTATGCAAACAAACATCTAAAAGAAAAAGAAACAAGTCTATTTACCCGCCAAAGAGTCCTTCGTCATGTTCAACCATTCTGTTTGTTTAAATGCAGCAATGCAGCGCAAACACAACGAACATGAACTAGCTTAGTATGACGCATGTAACCAAGATAACTTACCATATAGGAAGGCACACAACTAGTTTAACATATATACAGACCATAAATGAAATACAAAATAACGCAATATGAAACAACAATACAAGCATGCACCTTTCTATATCCTCTTCAGCCGTTGCAGTCAAGACTCCCTCCTTTTCGCCAGCTAGTCTATTTGTTTCAATGTGGGAACACACAAAATTCAATGAACATTAATGGAAGTTGGTATTCACCGAAGAACAAGCAATATGTACATATAGCAAAACTGACTCAACGAATAGTCTAGAAAGGCAGAAACACAAAACATTGCGCTTCTCTATCCATGGTTGTAAACGTGTAGGTTTTTTTTCCCTGCCCAAAATATATTACAAGGCACAAAATATCATGCAATTGCATGGCCGCAGCTAAACGATTTTTGGTTTTCCTTGGCAATTTATCCAGATATGCCCTTTAACCATGTTCTTTATCCTCTACACAGACTGTTGTGCCCACAATACAATTTCTCAGTTTTTCGTGGCAAACTACCCAGACATGCTTCCATACATGAAAATATAATCTTGCAGAATCTTTGTTGCACATATCATATCTCAAGCACAACACAAATTTTATCATGTGCACACCAGTCTATGTAGAGGAGAAAGAACATGCAATGTCATATTCTCACATCTGACCATACATGGTTTATAAATGTAGCCTGCATACATATGATTTATTCCAACAAAAAAACAACAGATATTGTAACTTCACATGCAATCCTTGCACAATTTTGCATCCAACTATTTTCTTTCATGGCAGGACTGGAGCAACAAAAAAATCTCATAGAATAATAGATATCGGCCTCGACAGACATGGCAAATAACACAACTGCATGTCGACTCGTGGGTGCAGGGGATGAACACAGTAAAGCGCCCCAAATAAACAATAACAATCCAAAAAAAAAGAAAAAAGAAAAGCTCCAACAACCGTCGCTGCACCCCAACCCTGCAAGGCTGAATCAAACAAAAGAAAACAACAAGGACCAAACCAACGAGAAAGCACCCCCAGGGCCCCAAAGTGCAAACCCTAGCCAAACAAACATAACCAACAACCCACAAACCAACTAACCAACAAGAATCACCGAGCCAATGAACAATATATATGTATCTCCAATGATTACAAAACTGCACCCCAAGCACAAAAGGAACTAGAAACATACAAGGAACATGCAACTACAAATAAACAAACATTATACTTGCAAACTGCAAACATTGAACAACAAACAAAGAATACAAAATGAAACTATGGCATCCAAACTTACTCCGAAACAATGAAATGCAGAAGCGCAGGTCGAATCATGAGCGAAACAACAACAATCAACAACTGAGAAACCAGTGAAGAAGAAGCACTCACCGAACCAATAAACAATGTATCTAGCTTCAATGGCAGAACAAGGATGAAACCTACAATGACTATTGAACTGGTGGTGGACAAACAAGATTGTGCAAATTCACTGTAACTGTATAGAAAATTTCGAGGAAAAATGTACTCCGAGAAGCGTTTTTACATAAACATTTAAGACTGTCAGGCTGTCTAAGGACCTCGCGGTATGCAAACATTTAAGCTGTCAGGGGTGTTGGAGGACATCGCGTCATGTAAACATTTACGCTGTCAGGCCTATTGAGGCATCTCAGAATAAGTGTCAATACATTTCAACAAATATACATCCGCCAAAGACGCTATACACTTTGGAATTCTCAATCACTACAAAGCTTGGATATCAAAACATTTCAATATGCTTAGTACACATCAAAACCTACAGATATATTCGGCTAGCAGAAAATGCTAATACAAACATTCAAATTAATGCTAGCATTAATCGACCTTCAACCAATATAGAGGAATAATATATGTTTAAAAAATACTGTCTATGAGAAAAACTTTGGATATGTTGCCATATAGTACATTAGGAATAGCGAAGGCGAAAATAAGACCTTCAATATCTTATCCAATCAGAGCAATGCATATATGTTATATGCTTTTAATTCCATAGCTCCAACAATAGGTATTGTGCAAATATTTCGAGTCAAAGGACAAACTAATATGTAGTCAATGCATTATCGATCGCTATAGTCCCTCTATGCCTACGACAGGGACTAATAAGAACCATAATTGACAATCCCCTCATCAATAATTAACATTTATACTTTATGTTGATTGTATTTATGAAGTTTTTTCAATGAAGTAAGGGTAACTAACTCGGTGGGGTTGAAGTCTCACACTAGACTTGTGGGTGTTTACCACAATCAATTTGGATTTGAACCTCATCTATATCAATGATGCAACATATACTAAGGTTAATAATTCTATTAACTTTGGATATGATCTAACTAATAGATAAATTTATACTAAGGTTAATAATTCTATTAACTTTGGCTATGATCTAACATGTAGATAAACTTTCTTTCAAGCCCCATGGGATAGCACAATTGGTAAGATGTGTGCATACTCTCTTGGTATGGGGGGAGGTCCCGAGTTTAAGCCTTGTGTATCTGGGGTTGTGGTTTAGCACCCTTACCATCCACGAACGTGGGGAAGTATTGGTGAGTTTCCCGCGCCTATTTCATGGTGAGAAAAAAAAAAACTTCTTTCATTTGGCAATTGATGAAATATAGTGTTATTTATGAATATATTGTTACATTGGGAATGCAATTTACATATTTCCATTCTCATTGTAAATACCTCTTTTTTTCATATGTTTCATAGATATTTTTTCTTATTATGATGCAACAAGCATGTTTTTCTTAATTTGGGAGTATCACAATGAAATGTAGCTAGCTTACAATATCCGAGGAAAAACTCTTCATTTAAGAAGCTACAAGGTATCTATTCACCAAAGTCACTTAAGACTTGCTCCTAGTCCCACCTATTTGAAACAACATGCCTACATGAACGAGATGGCCTATGAAGAGCAAAATATGACTCTAGGGGATTTGAACCTTAGTGGGGGGAATATTACCAACCTTGCTCAATCATTGAATCAAGACAACATTTATGGCCTTAAGAAAATTTATAATATGAATTTCATTGTTTTTTGTATTGTGGGATGCTATGTTCATAGGATGTTTCTGGGAGCTTTGAGTTTCACAACTTAAGTTCATAAGTACTCAAAGAAGGTTATGGGTCAGGGTGAATACATAAAGTTATGTCTCACTTTTTGGCAAGTGGGGCAAGCGGGAATGGTCCCTCCAGACTCTCGATTGAGAAATAATCTTGAACTAGGTTTTAAGCCCTTGATTGAGGCTTTAAACCTCGATCGAGGGCTTAAAGCATTGATTGAGAGTCTAAAACCATAATCGATGGTTTAAGTAAAATAGGTTCGATTAAGGGCTTATAAAATCCCTCGATCAAGGCCTAAACCTTGATCAAGAGTTTAAAAGTCAAGAAGGCTTACATATTTTTGTAGATTTTCATGGAGCTTCAACTTTTAGGAGGTGAAATCCCTTCATCTCTTCCATGGAAGGTGGCAAACATGGTTCCTATAGATTTGTCATTAAATCCTCTATCCAATGACATATAATTTTTTTTCTGTTCAATCTCATACTATATTTTTAATTTATTTTGTTCTAAAACTTATACACATTTTTTTATCACAAGTAGTGAAGGTCCCTAGAGAAAAATAAGTATCTTCAGATTTACACAACCAAAAACTTATAAAAAATATGTGGGATAGCCCAGGATGTTTACTCTTCAAAAGTGTATTTCTGGTTTTTCAATTTACTTAAACTATAGAAAATAATTTGTTGGGGAACACAAAGGTGTATAAAATGTGACTCAAATATTATTTTATCGGCTTTGAAAAATAACAAAAAATACAAATTTCCAAACAAAAAAAAAGGTCTATGTAGATCATGCTCATATAACTTTATTTTTGAAAATTGTACATTTAACACTAAATTAGTTGTTGGGAACAAAAGTCACTTGTTAGCTTTTTCATATATTTTCAAGGACAAACATGTAGTTAAATACAAATTTGACACATTAAATGCATTAATATTTTTTGACAAAATGTCATTAGAAATATAACACAATTCCCTATAAATTATTTTTCAATGCACATAAAAATTCACAAGGCATATATGAGTTGCGAGGGCTTCAATTTAAAAAATATGTAAAAAGTCAAATTTTCATTGCCACATTTCACTAGAAAGTAGGATGCATGCTCATGGATCCACTTGTCAACTACAAGCACTTGCTAGTTGTGAGTTGTATTACAACATCTTTAGATATCACAAGTAATAAGTTTATGGATGTTGCAAATGGTAAGTTTGTGGGTGCCACAAAGGTGGTATGAGGATTGCAACTAATTGAAATGGAAAGCACCCTAGATATTCCAATGGTCAACCTATTAGAACATATCTTAAGCAACTGCTATTAAATTGATCTTATGCTTCACTATGCAATTATTAATTTTATATTTTTACTGATCAAAGAGATATAAAAAGCAGATCATATGGATTCTTTAGCAATTGTGACATAAAAACAATGATATAATACCCAAGACACATATTGGAACACCATCACGTACTATTTACCTTGGGAAGCCCAATGTAGGAAATCCTAGTAAAAAATGAAGGACTATGCATTTCTTCTTAATCAATGGAGAGTACAGGAAATATAGAGGTTACAAATCTCATTGCAAAGCTATGAGACAATATGGTTTTCTACAATCCCGCATGAAGTGCCCTTTCCCCTATGATCTACTATAACTTTAGTCCTCTTAGTGAATACTCTACTATGGAACATCAACTTTCCACAATATGAGTTGAAACCCTTTCCTTATTTTTAGTTAGGGTTTTAACACCCATTATCGGTTGCCATGGTTAGGTTTTCTCTTCTCATAATGCTTCTCTATTGGATTCCCATACATTATTAACTCCACATGGGTGAATCATGGTGATATGTTGTGGTTGCCACATGAACCTATGGGGAATGATTAGATCGTTACTTTGTCTGGGGCATACCTTTTGCACACAAACTATGTTTGAGGAAAACAACCCACCGTTCAAAAGGTATAGACACATATAATGTAGTGAGGACCTCTATGAAAATTTTCCTTAAGGTTAGAGACACCAAAAAATCCACCTTTTTTGTCCTCAAATCAAAGGATTTTTATCTCTAGTTCATTAGTGTGGCTTTTGATATATGACCCAAAGTGCCCCCTCTAAGTCCCAAATTCTATCTTCCCCATTTCATAGCATAAATAAATCCATATAGCAGTAGTGGATGAAATTCTAGGGTTATCGCTTGTATGCATATTTTTGGGTAAGGTTTAGAGGTCGTAGAAAAAAGGGCCACTAGTCCTAGCTTGATGGAAGAAGACCTAGAGTTAGTGGACTACATAGTGGATAATGACCCAATCCCAACATTTGTTTTCAAGTCATATTGAGAGCTTAATGAAATATGGAAGATTATCAAAGGATCCAAGGAATTAACAATTCCAGTAGATGTGACCCTAGCTCTAGATAAGGGAGCGCTAGGTGGAATTCAAGCATTAGGAGTTTTTAGTCAAGGCACACATCCTTTAAGGATCTCAATCGAAGGAACATTGGAAGAGGAGAATAGTTATGGAACATCCCATTTAGAGGTGAGATATGAGTCATGGTTTGATTTGGTAAGGAACTAACTCATAGTGGCTTTTTTACTAAGCTGATCCTTGTGGATGACACTTCCCATACAAAGGTTGATCAAGATTTTTCAATTCCTAACACAAACTATTATAAGGGTCTAGTATCAAGCCATAGTGTGAAGGAGTCATAGGAAAAAAAAGAGAGCACTCCAGGAGGTAAAGATCCATCAAGTGACAAGGAGTCCTGGGGAGTAGGTAAAAAAGGGCCAAGGAAGTGTATAAGGGTGAAGGCTGAGAAGGTGAAGATGGTGTCGGCCTTGGATATAAGCCTATCAGAGGTGGAAGCGTTAATGGAAAGGGCCCTAATTGGACACTTCATGGGAATATTTGTCAAAGGTGAAACCCTAAAACTATGGATGAATGAGGCATGGAGACCAGTGCTTGGATATAGTCTAGTTTTTCACATTTCGGTACGTGGATGGATATGTTTTCTAGTTGAAAATGGGAATGATGAAAATAATATCCTAGGGAAAATTTGCTTATGGGATCCTTCCGGATTATGCTTAAAACGATGGAACCCCGGGTTCAACCTAAGGAAGGAATCAAACTATATTGAACAGATTTAGGTACTTCTATTGGGTCTTCATTTGGAGCTCTAGTACATAGAAATACTGGAAGGTATGGGGAGTTCATTGGGTCACTTTATTATAGGATAATGTTTGGGAAAAGGAAGACATGAGAATTGTTAGAATGGGTGGACCCTAAGTTTTTGGATGCTCATTTACCTTCTACTCAAAACAAGGCTTGGACCCCTGCAAAGCATATGGAACATACC
>SNQJ01S0209548.1:309-16074 GCA_010110895.2 Picea sitchensis
TGTCACCTCATCTTCGCTCCAACTGGGGTTTTTCATGGATATAAACTTTTGGAGCGTTATTAGAGGCCCAAGTCTCTCACAAAGTGCATGATATTCTATTTCACAACTCACAACTATTCTAACAAAATCTATAGACCCCATCTTTCCTTATAGAAGATCCCTCAGGCTGGTAGGAGTCTAAGCTCTAATACCACTGTAATGATCCCAAACCATTATGCAAGGATCATCATTGTTTTGGTGTCTTTTGAAAACCTTTTTCTGGTTGTGGTATTTCGTCAAACACTTTGTTGATCTACCTTTTTAGATGTGTTTATATGTCAAAATCATGGAAATCGCCGAAATGCAATGAAACCAAAGACAACCTATGTGGAATGGCTAATAATGATGGAATATGACCATCAATGCAAGCTGGACCCCACAATTCCTCTCAAATACCCCTATACTCTCTCTAGCACCCATCTGGCTACTCTGGTCATCATAAATCTCTGCCCTGTGATGATGTCCCAAAGTGGGGACATTACACAAAGGCTCCTTTTATCTTCTGTTGGTGATCATGAGCTTTATAAAGCAGTTTCTCCATGGTCTGATGTAATTCTACCCGCTGTTGTATCCTCCTGACCATATCATCAGGTTCTCCTTGGTAGTCCTGGAGGAATTTTTCTACAGAAAGGCTAATATGAGTAGGAAAAATAGCCTCAACCCCACACACAAGATGAAAAGGGGAAATTCCAAGTGACCTTTTGGTTGTAACCTTGTCAACCCATAATGCAAATTTCAACTTTGAGTCCCAGGCCTTCTTATTGTCTTCTAACAATTTCTTGATGATATTTATGAGGATTTTGTTAGAGGACTATGTCAAACCATTTCCCTGTGGGTAGTAGGGAGTAGAGTGGATTAGTGTAATCCCATACTATTCACATAACTTTATTAATGGTTCAACTCTGAATGAGGTAGCATTGTTAGTAATAATCCTTCTTAGAAAGCCAAATTTGGACATGATATCCTCAAGAAAGCTAATGATTACCTTATGAGAAGAGCTTCTTGTAGGGATGGCCTCTATCCATTTGGTGAAATAATCAGTGGAAATAAAAATCCACCTATGATGACCACTTGAGGCTGGGTGGATTTCTCCAATGAAGTTAAGACCCCACTGTTGAAAAGGTCCATGAACCACTACTAGTTTCAAAGGCAAATATTTGAGCTGCTGCTTTCCAGAATTTTTTTGGAATTTAACACAAGCTCTAATCTTTGCACAAACATCAGTAAAAAGGTTGGGCCATAAGTACCTGGCTCTAAGGATCTTTTAAGCTGTGGTCCTCCAAAAATGATGTCCCCCACATAGGCTGTCATGAAAATAAGTCATCTCTTTTTGGGCTTCATGTGGGTCTAGACATCTTAACAGCACTCCCAGAGGATCCTTCTAGTACAAAACCCAATCAATAAGACAATATTTGATTTCTTTAAGTTTCAATTCTCTTTCCTTGTTTTTTTCCAAACCATCAGGAGGCCTCAACTTCTTCAGAAAATATATGATGTTTTTATACCAGGTGCATACCGCTAAGTTAAGGCTGACATGAGAGTCTTTATCAACAATTTCAACTTGTTGATTTTCTGATTTTATGTTCATGAAATTAACCCCTAAAGCCTCATAGTTTTATTTAGCCAGCAACCTCGCTAAACCTTGGCCTTTTACCAGTTTAGTGGGATTTATTTCAAGGTCAAATTTCAAAATTTTGGTAGTCCATTTGATTTTCTTCCCATCTATATCAGGATGGATCAATATCTCTTTCACTAAGGCTAAGGGAACAGATGCAACAATCTTTGAATTCATAGCATAGATTATGAAAGCCTTGAGGGATTTTAAAAAAGCATATGCCTTCTTCTCCATGATATCATATCTCATTTTTGCATCCCTCAATGCTCTACTGAAAAAGGAAATAGGTTGCTCTAACCCCTCTTTATTTTTCTGTAACAAAACAAAAACCAATGTATTAGATGAGGAAAAAGAAAATATAAGAAATTCCTTAGAATAGTCAGGGATAATGAGCACGTGTGCTTAAGTCAAAGCCCCTTTGATTTGGTTAAAATAATTTCTAGACTCAACAGTCCATTTCACCTCGCTTCCCTTTCTAAGAATGGTTGTAATGTAATGTGCTTAACCAACTTAGAAAAATTAGAAATGAATCTTCTCAGAAAGTTGATTTTACCCAAGAAACTGAACTTATTTCTTGGATCTGGGAAAAGATAGGGATTGGATGGCCTCTACTCTGCTTAGATTAATTCTTACCCCTTATGCCGACACAATATGCCCTAATAATTTTCCCTCCTTCATAGAAAACAAAGATTTCTTAGGATTGAGGGAGAGACCAAACCTTCTGCACTTCAGGAAGTCTTTCTTCAAATGATGACAATGCTCTTTATCAGACTTTGAGAACAATGTAATGTCATCCATATAGATGAATAAAAATATTTATTTATCCCCAATGAAGTCAATGTCCATGGCTGACTCGAAGGTTCCTCCTATATTCATCAGTCCAAAGGGCATTTTGGCATACGTGAATGTGCCCCAAGGAGTAGTGAAGGTTGTATTTTCTCTATCTTTAGGCAGGATGGAGATATGATTGTAGTCGTAAAATCCATCAATCATGGACATCATAGATGAACCGGTTACTCTCTCCAAAATGTGTTCCATCTTTGGAAAGGGGTAGTTATCCTTTCTAGAGCTCCTGTTCAAATTCCTAAAATCTACACATAATCTGATTTCCCCATTTTTCTCCCTCACGTGCACCAAATTAGCCACCCATTATGAATATCTCAAGGGGATGATGATCTAGGCATCCAGAAACTTCTTCACTTCTTTTTCCATAATAGGGAGAAACATGGGATTTATCTATCTGAGTTTCTTCCTGAAAGGTTTGGCCTCTTCTTTCAAAGGGATCCTATGCTCAATGATATTAATGTCATATGTTCTTAAATATTCATATTTCCAAGAAAACACATCAGCAAAGTCCTTCAAAAGCTTGACATACCCATCCCATTGCTCCTTTGACAAACTGCTAGACAATTTGACATATTTGGGATACTCCTCGATTCCTAAATTACTTTCAGTCACATCAACATCTTCAGTTGAACCTTTAACCTTTACAACAACATCATTTCTATAAAACAATCTCTCCAAGTGGACAAATCCCTTTGGAATATGGTTGTTGGGTAACTGAACAATATGATGGTCAAAAATTTTATTCAGAAAAACATTAGCATGAGGGATTTCTTCAGCATCCTGATCCTGATCAAGATGCAAATCAGAAAATTCATCCATAGTCTCAAGAAACCTTTTAATCTCAAGATCATCCTCAAAAACCTTCCAATGTTTGACATTGTTAGGAATAGAGGGTATGTATTTTATTTCCACCTCATACTTGAGTTTTGGGGGAAAGGGAACCCTGAACTTACTCGCTGAAACAACCAAGGAATATGCCACAATGTTCTTGTCTCTTGGAACAAACGATATATTAAAAGCCAAGAAGAAACTATCAACAAGATCCCAGACTTCATTTTTTTTGGTCGTTAACCTGGGGTGCTTAGCCTGATACCGATTTCTAACTTGATGAACAATCAACTCAACATCTCCAAATACTGCTAGCTCCTCAATCTTCATATATTTGGTAGCTCTCAATCCCAAAACGAAAGCTTTATATTCTTCCACATTGTTTGTTGCTTCAAATTCAAGCTTGTAAGATAGAGATATAGTCTCTTGGGCAAGGGAAATAAGAACTACCCCAGCACCAACACTTTCCCTAGAAGAGGGTCCATCAAAAAACATTTTCCAAATAGAGGTATTGGGAGGAGGGTCTTCACAAGAGGTGATGGGTTGCTTTTTCATTTCAATAGGTGTTTGAGGAGTGTTGGCATAGGGGAAGACCCAGGATTCAACGCACCAACAAAACCCTAACTATCATCCCGTTTGGAAGCACCTGCGAAGTAGATGAAGTCTCGAATGAGGTAGAGGAAAGGGTGGTTGCGGGACTCTAGTATCTGCAACCTTAGATGGGACACAGATCTGTGATTGTAACACCTTGACAAAGCACTTAGCAATATAGTTCATCAATGTTTAACCAGTATCTACTTCGCAGGTAAATACCCTAATTATAGAACATCGCATTATTCAACCAGATCTAGCATCTAAAATCACTTAGCATGACAAAAAAAAACAGATCTAGCAGATTCAAACACTAAGCACATTCACGCAGGTCAGATCTACCGTTTACTCTCACTATTAAGCACAAAGCAACAACATATCTACCTATCATTCATCTATATTAAAGCACTAAGAAATTAAATACATAAACACATCTACACATTGCACAAAGCATTCACAACACAATATGTACGTGGTTCACCCCCACCCTAGGGCTACATCCACCAACTCTTCGTTTTCTTTATTATCTTTCTTCAATATTCTTACATGCACAGAGCCTTTGGATCAACTTTGCAGAGGACAGGAGATCTACATACTCTTCGCTAGATCCTCCTTCTCCAAGCTAGGTTACAACATAAAGCCTACATACAATCCTTACAGCCACTTGCACTCAGCCTTGCAAAAATACAAAAAGCACTTACAATTGTTACTTGCACTCAACGCCACTTACAACTGACCTTTCATTCACATGTAGCCATTCATATCTGTATATCCTCACTACATCGCCTAGCATATATTTATACATTACAAAATCGGGCCTGAACATGGGTAAACCCATGGGTTGACATCCCCATACCCGTTAAATAATACCAAATCCCAAAAATCCCTAAAAGGGGGCTGAGATCCCACGATCTCCTCTTTGTCTTGCACTCTGCCTTCGACAGCCTGTCGAATTCCCAAAAATAGGTCAAACCTAACCAAGGATCCTCAAAACTTGGTCAAGGGCTAACAAGCCCCCAACACTCACTTTTGACTCATCCCAAGTCACTCTAACATGGATAATTTTTCCTCAAAAGCCTCGAGCTTGGCTCGAACTTCTTCGACGACTTCGTGTTCAACAAACTCTTGGATATAGTCTTCATTGGCAGGTCCCTCTATGATCCAAAAATGAAGGTATTACTGATCAATTGCAAGTTAGTTTAATGTACTTTAGGCATTGGATCGATAATAATGCGAAATACATAAACTTATTATCTTGTTTGCGGAATATCAAATGTGACTTTTACTTGATGATTATTAATGAATAAAAGAAATCCTCCATTAATATCCATGCTGCAAATGAAGAGAATAGAATAGTAAAAATAGAAAGAGAAATAGAGACAAGAGGTTGACAACGGAGTTCACCAATCGTTGGCTACGTCTCCAGGCCCACTTCCAAGTGGAGGAACTCTTTATTGCTCTTTAAAATGCTCAAAGTTATCTTACAATGCTCTTTTTTGTTACATTACATTCTCCATGTTTGTTGTGCAAGACCTCCTTGCTTAGATTCATGCATGCACCATCAAATTCCTCTCAAAAACATGGCAAAATTGCCTCCCTAATCATGAGAAAAGACCAAAATTTAGAAAATGCCCCTTCAAAACCCTACATCAAAAAGTATCCTACAAGCTTCAAAAAGCCTATTTTATATATATATTGAGGCTCAGATGAGGAATCCCAACTTCTCTCAATAGTTGGCCTCTTGTTGGGATCAAATCCCCCTTCAAATGGCCTTAATATCCTCAAAAATCCATTTTCTGGACTAAATATCAGTCAAAAATCCCAAAAAATCATTAATATATGATTTAAAAACCACTTTCCAGAAATATATAGGCTAAACCCCCAATGGATGGGCGCGCGCCCCCAAACAGGGTCACATAACACCATAAAACCATGGGTTAGGGCTTAGCCCCAGCCCCTTTTCGCCCACATAACAATACATTACAATTTAAATAAATTAAAATGCATTTCATTTAACAAGAGACATGTGGATCATGTTGGTGTTAGTGCTCTCCTTAAGGAACTTGGATTGGTGGGTGGTCTTGGGTTCAAAACCCATGGACCCCCAAACATTTTTAACACTTTCCATTTGACCCTGATTGGGTGCCACGTGGTAGCCCATGTCAGGGCCACGAGGCACTTCTTCATGTTCCAGCAAAGTGCCACATGTCAACCTTTGAGTGGATTTACCATCCACGTCTTCCCATTCAACTGCTGCCACATGTCACACTGCCATTGGTCCAAGTTTGCATCATGAGATGTCATTGGTGATGTCATGCTATCATCATGCTGATGTTAGTATTGAATTTTTTCTAGTCCTTTGACTTTTTAGTTGTTTGAGAAAATGGTCAAAGTATGATAACTCTCACATACAACGCGATGAGCCAAACACAATGGAATTGGTTTCATACAATTCCAAGAACTTTGATTTTAGAGCATTTTCTGAGCCTTGGGAGCCTCCTGGATCACTCTAGGCATTGTTCTACTATAGTGACGACTTGTTCTAGTTCTACTCCTCATCATTCGATCTCTATGAATAGTTGGCAGGCCTCATCCTATATAGGTTGGTTCCTCTGAGTCACTTCCATGAATTTTCTCCTAATGGCGTGGACCTGATGTTGAGCAGTGCGCTGCTCTTGGGTCGCTTCATTCTTTCAACAACTGACAAGGGCTTCAATTGCACCTGTATTGATTATGATTGATACTTCGCCTCTTGGAGCTGTGACTCTAGTGTCTTTAGTTTTGGTTTCTCAGTGAGTTGCGCATATGTCTGGGCACTGCGATCACTCAGTTGTTTACATTCCAAGGCAAGAACCTTGATTCTTTCAACTATGCCTCGAGCAGTCACTTCTCTTTGATCTCTCACATCCTGCAGAGTGTCGGGCACTATGTGGAGCTCTAATTCTCCTATTCTTTGTTGTAGTTGTTGGATAGCTTCTGTGAGATGGTCTACTTGATGCATGAATCGGTCTTATGCCTTTGTCTCTAAGCCTGTCACAGAGAGAAGTGCTCTGTTGACTGCTTATTGCACTTCAAGTTGCTCTATGAGCAACTGTTCTTTTTCCTACTGAATTTGTGCTTTCTCCTCTTCAAACTTTGTCTGGAGGGAAACATTATCCTTCTCTGCAACTTGGCATTGTTCTACTATTACTTATTCCACTTGCCTCAAGGCCTAGGTGGCTTGTCTTGTTTCTTCTTGTCCATGACGAAGACGAGCTTCGGTCGCATCAGCTAGTTGTCGTAGTTGGGCTGGCTCATCTCCCAATTTTGGTTCTCCTGATGGAAGGGGCACAGTGGAAACTGCGTGACTGGATGGAAGGGCCTCTTGTATTCCTCAGAGATCGACTTCAATTTTATCATACATCTCCTCCTACTTGGCTTCTTGTTTCTGCAAGATTTCCTATGACGCATCATTTATAGCTGCGATGATGAAGTCAAAGTCATCGACAGTGAGAAAAGTATTCATCTTAGTCATGGTGGCTATGGATTTCTTCTAGGAAGAGGGTTTATGGGGAGAAACCTTCCTCTTCTTCAAAGGATCGACCTCATCTCTAGGCTTTGTTACTTTGCCTTTCTTTTGCTCATCTTCTTTTCCATTGATCTCATCTACCTTGTCATCACCCCTTCGTCTAGGTGATGTTGAAGTAATCTTTTCTAAGGCACTACTTAAGTCTTGGACTTCTTTGGTTTTCTTCCTTTTACTAGTTCCGGGTGTGTCATGGTCTATGTGAGCGACCTTTGGGCTGTCAAGTTCAAGATCAGACATTTCTGCAGGGTCAGCGGGGATAAGGAAGTCAGTTGACCATTCCTTAGTTATCTCCTCGAGGTCCTCTTCGGTGAGCTTGTACTACGACTGAATATCCTCCTTATGTTCATCTTCTCATGCAATAATATATATGAAGTGTCTATCTACGGGGAACTTCATCAGGGGTCTGAACCATTATAGGGTGTTCGACATCATGCGAGGTTCATCTTCGATATCCCTCTTCAGCTGGAGGTACTATCTTGAAAGTCAACATTTGACTAGCACTATTTTCCCATGTCGCTCGAGTACCAGAGCGTGGTGAACTTCGCAACAAGCGAGTCGAATGGTTCAATGTCCAGGAAGGTTGCACCTTCCAGCATCGCCCAAGCAATAAACGCGATGAGTATCAAGAGCTAGGTAAAGTGAAACTTGTAGCCTTGATCCTGTGCTTTGCAATAGTATAATTCCAACTGATTAACTAGGTACTTCACCATGTTCATTTGTACGCCTTCCATGCATTTCCTCGCGAGGTCAATAACAAATCTTGTGACCTGCATGGGTCTATTCTTTCTTACTACCTTTCCTATGATTAACTGACATGCTAGGTACACTGCACCATTTTGGATGGAGGCTACCTTGTAGCCTCGCGTCCCCTTGTCAACATCATTGTAGGTATCCTTGATATTATGTGCAAATGTGCGATCTATGGCTTTCCCTGGATAGAAATCCTGTGGGTCGGGTCCTTGCATACTCAATCCTGTGATCCTATGGCTCAACATTGGATTGACTATGATACGGTGTTCTATCCATAAGTAGTCTCCATGGTAACATGAAAGTAGGATCTTGACACAGGCATTAACTTCCTAGTGCCTTCCAAAGTGTGGGATTTTCATTACATTCAATAGGGTGGAATACGCGAGGTTCATTGTCAACGACTAGAGGATTATTTTTGAGTTCTTCCCCTTCATCTTGGTCAAGTATTTATACAGAGTGAGCATACTATGATTCTTGGCATCCCTTAATTTGAAGTCGCTAAAATTCAACTCTACGATCGTGTCCTGCTGCGCTCGAACTACGCATATCCCCTTCGGGAGGTACATAGTAAACATGTTGTACTCAAAATCTATCGGTACACTATCACGACTCACTGCGTTGGCTAGAGGCGAGATGTAATCGGGTAATATGGTTGGGATCAACTTCACATTTTCTAGGTCATCTCTTTTCTTGGTTATCTTTTCTATCACAACTCGGGATGGACCAGATCTGAAAGTTGTCGATGGAGAGGCTTGCACTCATCTCGTCGATGATGCTTGAATAATTGCAGACATTATTTTCTCATCCATGAGATCGATGAGAACTTCTTCAATGATTTTCTCCATGGTGATGAGATCATCTGACATACACGCTTGGATCGGATTTATGAATGAATGTGAAAAACAATAGAACTGGTGTTGATCTTACTAATCACAACACAATATTAATGAGTTCTCTCTAATACAATTCGCAAAAGTGTTCTCGGTGTAACAGTTGATGAAATAAGTAGACAACTAGGTAACAGATCTCTCCAACGGGTGAGAATCCTTCATTAATTCAGTTTTTCCCATTCTGGCGCAGTCCCAACGGTCTAATGGCGAGATTCCTGGACATAAATTTCATTCTAACCATTTGTGGCATTGTTCTAACGGTTATATTGTTCTCAATGGATACATTGCTTCTCCATGGTGAAGTGTCGTGTGACATTGTTATGATATCCCGACGAAGTTCCCGTTTTGCAAATTTTCCTTCTGCAAAGTTCCCTCTGGAACCTTTTGTAACTTTTCGATCTTTTCTCTCTTCTTACTGATCCTTCTATCCTTTTTCTCGGTGATCTTCATCTCATTATTCCTCTTTCCATTATGATTCTTGTCTTCTTTTGGCATAGTGACTTCCCGCTATTGAGATTCCATCATAGGGTGCACAGGTAATACTTATTCTTTATCTGGGGTAGGTGCTTCAGTATTCTGTGAGTCTTCTTGGGTTCTTTCAACTTCGACATCCAAGTCTCTGGTCCTAAATAGCTTCGATATGTTATCTTATTCTTCAATCAAGTGCGAGATCCTCCTAGTCATGAAATCTTTTAATTCTTATTTTTTCTTCTCTAGGAATTATTCTTCTTTCCTTCTAGTCTAATCCTTCTCGATCCAGGGTTTTCCTAGTAACATAGTAAATGGAGCGTTGTTCTCAATAAATTTAACAACCTCAAAATCTTCCTCTATTGAAGTTCCATGAGCACTCATAGATATCTAGGTAATTCTTCCACATAGGGTTATCATTTTTCCTCTAAACAATCCTATTCCTCCCAATGAAGGAATCATAGCAGGCTTTCTTATAGATTCCAAAGTTTTTTATGTCATTATATTCACTTGTGTTTCTTCATCTATAGCATAATCAATGTCGAAGTCTCCTATTCTTACTTCTATTTTCTCTTTCTCTTTTAAGATCTCTGATAGATTAGTATCTTGGTGGTCTTCAGGGTTTCTTTCATCTGTAATAGTACAGTCTCTGATTCTTTCTGGGATTCTACCATGGTCTCTATGTCTTGAACTTTCTCAGGGTCTTCTTGGCTCATATTCATTCTTTCAACCTTAGCAATCATTCTAGGGCAATCCAGAACTTCATGATCCACAACTTTACAATAAAGACAATTAGGTCTTCTACCAGGGAATTCCTTAGCAATATGTCCCGGTCTTCTGCAACTGTAACAAAGGGTTAATCCTATCTTTCTCTTAAATGATCCCTAGCCTTTCCTATACTGCGCACTAGGATCATAGTAGTTAACCTGAAAAAACATCTTTCTAGGATCCTCCATCCATTTGTTAGTCCAAACATTTTTTCTATGCATAGGTATAACATATCTTTCACTATTTCTATCAGATCTATTCACATCGAATCTTCTTTCATCTAGCTACGCCCTAATTTTCAAGCTAGGACAAAATTTATCAAACATACCCAAATCCATACTTTTGAAACAAAAATTTCCACTAATATTACCTTTAACAAAGCACAAAGCTTTCAAATATAAAAATTTTCACTATTCTTACCTTTACCAGAGCACAAAGATTTCATATCTTACCACTTCTCTTCATATCGGACTTCTTTTCTTAGCACAGAGATTTCACGAATTAAGTAGGATTCCGCGCACTAGGGCAACAAATCTATGTATGGAGCTTTCATAGTTTGAGGTCAGATCTTCGCACAAAGATCCTTTTTCCTCAGTTCCCAACAATCACAGTTTTAGGTCTGATCTTTTCATAGAGCTTCCTTTTCCTCAGTTCCTAGAAATCACATTTTTAGGTATGATATTTGCACGGAGCTTCTTTTTCCTCAGTTCCAAGAAATCACAGTTTCAGGTACCGACAAGCGAACCATTTTTTGGAACAGGGGTAGACCCAGGGTTCAACACTACAACAATGCACCAACAAAACCCCAACTATCATCCCTTTCGGCAACACATGTGAAGCAGATGAAGTTTCACCCGAGGTAGAGGCAGGGGTGGTTGCAGGACTCCAGTGTCTGCAACCTTAGCTAGGACATAGATCTGTGATTGTAACACCTTGACAAAGCACTTATCAATATAGTTCATCAATGTTTAACCAGTATCTACTTCGCAGGTAATTACCCTAGTTACAGAGCATCGTAGTATTCAACCATATCTAGCATCTAACAACACTTAGCATGAAGAAAAATATCACATCTAGCAAATTCAAGAACTAAGCACATTCACACAGGTCAGATCTAGCATTTACTCTCACTATTAAGCACAAAGCAGCAATAGATCTACCTATCATTCATCTATATTAAAGAACTAAGCCAGTAAATACATAAACACATCACACAAAGCATTCACAACACAGGATGTACGTGGTTCACCCCCACCCTAGGGCTACGTCCACCAACTCTTCCTCTTCTTTATTAGCTTTCTTCAATCTTCTTACATGCACAGAGCCTTTAGATCAAATTCGCAAAGGACAGGAGATCTGCACAGTCTTTGCTAGATCCTCCTTCCCCAAGCTAGGTTACAACAGTAAGCCTACATACATTCCTTACAACCACTTGCACTCAGCCTTGCAAACATACACAAAGCACTTACAATTGTTACTTTCACTCAGCACCACTTACAACTGACTTTTCATTCGTACTTATCCATTCAGATCTATATATCCTCACTACATCACCTAGCATCTATTTATACATTACAAAATCAGGCCTAAACATGGGTAAACCCATGGGCCAACATCCCCATACTCGTTACATAATCCCAAATCCCAAAAATCCATAAAAGGGGGTTGAGATCCTGTGATCTCCGCTTTGTCTTGTGCTCTGCCTTCGACAGCCTGTCGAAGTCCCAAAAATAGGTCAAACATGACCAAGGATCCACAAAACTTGGTCAAGGGCCAACAAGGAGCAGTAGTGAGCGGTAGCATACTAGTTCCTAAATCAGTATCAATTGAAAAAATGGAGTGGTTGGTAGGGTTTTCTTCATCACTAATAATGTAAGCAAGTTGTGCATCCCAATAAATCCTTCTATGTTCTCCCCCAAACATAGGAACGGTGGCATATGAAAGATCCATCTGTAAATTTCACCCTAGTCTTTTGATCCAAGATCTAGAAAAAAGCATTCCAAACTTAGGGGGGGCATCATCCACCACAATATCCATGACCACACTCTTCATTGGAAATTGGAACAAGGAAACAACAAAGTCTTTGATAACCCCAAGGCACTTCACTTTCCTAGAATCAAATGAGTATAGGTCATGGTAGGTTTTTGTAACCTGCAACCCAAGCTCATCCATGACCGTATTAGGCATGAGATTGTGAGATGCCCCTGAATCCATCAAGAAATTGTGAAACACTTTATCTTGAATGTTTAATGAGGTATAGAAAGGAGGGGAGGAGTCATCCCTATCCTCTACCAAAGGACCTAGTATGACGACTGGTTTTTCATCATAGAGATTGACTGAGTACTTTGGGAAGGTACCTCTTGAAATCCTCATTTTTAACTAGCTCCAAGAAAGGTACATGGATATTAATATTTTGAATCTCATTCTCAAAGATAAAAGATGAGGGAGGCTTCAAAATATCCTTCACCTATGGGATAGGGCTCTTAACCATTGTCTGGGGGCTTTGTGCCTCTTTTTATTTGTTGCTAACTGCCACACTCTTAGTAGTATTCTCTGCTCTAGTAGGATGATCAGGAGTGGCAAGCTCTCCCTCTTTCATCTTGGACCTTAAGTTGTATAAGTTTGAATTGTCACTGGTCCTTTCCCCCTTGCTGAGCCCATTTAGTTGGCTACCCATGAGAGCCTCTTCATATGCAGATTGAGTTAAATGAGGAGATGAAGAGGTGTCACCAAGGCAATGGATTTCAGGATCTGCATCTTATTCCTCCCTTTCTTCATCAGTAACAAGGTTATTTTGGAGAGGGGATTGAATTTTTTTATCATCCCTGTCCCTATTTCTTTGATCTCTTTGGATGATCTGAGGCACATTATTTGGTCTTCTGAAATTACCCATATTATCAATATTTTGGGGGTGCCTATAGATCTTCCTTCCTTCAAATTTTATCTTCTCCATTTCTGCAGAAAGTGATTTTACCAGCTTAGTCAACTCATCAACTTGAGGGTGGGCAACAGAGGAACCAGAGGTTGAAGCTTCAACCCTACCTTTTCTTCTATCTCTATCAACTTTACTTCTAAGTTTTTCAACTTCCAATATATTGGATTCTACTTCAAGGGATGCATCTTGCATATGAGCTAAAGAGGTAACTCTTCTTTCTCTCAACAGGAGGCAAAACTCAGGGTCAAAATCACTGGCATAAGTAATCTTGGTAGAGGTTTATGTGGGATTCATTTTAGTGGGAATCTTATTGTACATCTTATTAAATCTCTTTAAGAAGTCTGAAACAGGTTCACCTTCCTCTCTCTTAAGTGATCCAAACTCTTTAATATAATTTAAAGGAAGTCCTTTTTATCTCCCCAATGTCTCAAAAATGAATCATATAGAGCTTCAATCCCATCAATAGATCCAGGATTCAAGCCCCTAAACCATTTTATAGCCTCACCATCAAGACTCTATAAACAAACTCTCAACCAGATATCTTCATTTTCAATATTGAGATTATCTGCATCACTGTAAAAAGATTAAAGTTGTTCTTCAATAGTTATGTCTTCCTCCCCTATAAAATTGGGCATGTACTTGAGGGGTAAAATCATGAATATGGGCAACACTTTCGTGAAAATCGGGTCTCAAAAATTCCTAGCGGCAATTTTTTGGCCGAAAAAATGTTTCTAGGAATTTTTTCGGCCAAAAATTTTCACGTCAAATTAAACGAAGCCCTGATGGCGCCCTCGAAATTCGCGTACAATGTTTTTCGGATGAAATATTTTCCCGTGGTAAGAATATTTCAGCCGAAATGTTTATTTTTAACGGATTCAGTTAAAAACTAGGTTTCGTTCGAAAGATTATTTCGGCCGAAAACATGAGATTGGGACTGAAAACAAAAACCAGAGAATTTCCCCAAGCTTACCTGAACTTTGGAGGTTGTGCACTCCTACAAATACTGAGAATTTGGTTTCGAAAATGACACTAGCATTTCCAAAATTGAATCTACTTTCATTTCCTATCATCTGTTTTCATTTTCTTTATTTTAATCTAATTTTATTTATTTTTTTTTAAAAATGACTACATAATATTTTCAGCAGACATTATGATTTGGTGAAATGAAATATCGGTATCTCTAAAAATATACAGTGAACATTTTAGAAAAAAATATATTCATAATCCTTAAACTGTTATTTTCAAAAGGGTATATTTAGATTTTAGTTTTAAGTAAAAATTAAGATAGATACAAGGTGTAGAAAAACATGTGTTTAAAATTTGCAACGTTTTCAGCTTGGTCAACTTAAAAAAATTCTAGAAATTATAATATTCATCCGTTAGATTCAAAATTATAGTCATAATAAAATAGAGTCTTTGCAGATTTTTGAAGTATAATTCATTTCTTAAAAACATAAATTTAATAATAGATACATTGTTGTAGAAAAAAGTTACTCATTATCATTCCTTTCATGTTTAAGGAACATATTGTTAAACAATTGTCAAATTGACATATCAAATCGTGATACAAAAAAATTGAAAAATAGTCATTGGAAAACTAACAAAATTCTTCACAAGTTTTGTTTTTACTATAAAATTAAATTCTAAATAAACCAAATACTTTTGTATGTCGAAAGTTGAAGAACTTGTGAAAATATAGTTTTGTTCTCATAAAACAAGCAAAAGTGTAACCCATCTTCATGATTTCACCCTGGGAGGGCATCCATAGGATGAGGTAGAACCAAAGGAGATTTTACACATTATTTTCATCATCCCTATGATCGTTAATGATGTAAACCTATATGTTGCCTTCAGAGGGGTCAGTGGCCTGATTTCCTAAAGAGAGAAGGGAGAAGAACTTCTCCGGAGAAAAGAAGTTGTTTTTTCCTATGTAAAAACCTTATAAAAAGGGAAGTTCGTAGGTTGCTATATAGGCAAGGTGTGAGAATGACCTATTCTCGCAAGTTTCACTATAGCTAGGGTGCGAACACCTCGCAGGTTGCTCTATAGCTAAGATGCGAGAATGCCTGCACGTGGGAAAAATGAGCGTTTTCTCGAATCTTCTAGAAGGAGAAACTTCTATGGTGAGGTGGCATCTGAATGGTTTGGATATTACTCGCTTTCATGATTTAGTGGGATCATCCTAATCTCTTCCCCTTATCCTATTCAAATTATAAAAGGAGAGGATTTCTCATGGAGAAAGTTAGCTTGGGTTAGCTTTGTTGGTTCATGAGCTTGTTCTTGATTGACTTAGAATTATCATCTTGGTTGGAGTGGCTTTGAGATTTGATTTGTCAAGATAGATTGTGAGTAGCCATCAGATCTATGGTTTCAGAATCCTTGGAGAAAGAAGTGTGTGGGGAATGAAGGACATTTGGAAGGGACCTTACGACATCAAGGCCATGGTTGTAATCTCTCTTTCACATTT
>SNQJ01S0209550.1:0-13768 GCA_010110895.2 Picea sitchensis
TCTAGGTCTGTGATGCGCTGCTGAAGTTGCTAGATCACTCCTTCCAGTTGTGCCACCTGCTGTGGAACTCATTCTTCTATCTGGAATTTGAGCAGTTTCATAGAGAGAAGTGCTCTGTGAACCCATTCCTGTACTTTGATTTGCTATGTGAGCAACTGTTCCCTGTCTTGCTATAACGCTGCTTTTTGTTTCTCCCACTTTGCTTGAAGAGCTAGTTTTTGTTGTTCTTCATTACTGCACTGTTCTAACATATATTTCTATTCTTGTGCCAAATCTTGGGTAGCTTGTAATGTCTTTTCCTAAGCTCGTCAAAGGAGAGCTTCAACTTTATTGGAAATCTGGTGTAGTTGGACTGACTCATCTCCTAGTTCTTCTGTTCCACTTGTCGAGGGTGCAATAGAAACTGCGTTGCCGGATTGTAGTGCCTGCTGCACTTATCGAAGTTCTCCTTTGATTTGGCTGAATACCTCCTCCTGCTTCGCTTCTTGCTTTTCCATGATCTCCAATGAAGCATCATTCAACACAGCGACTAAGAAGTCGAAATAATCTGAGGTGAGGGTTGTCTTAAATGTAGCCCTGGTGGCTATGGATTTCTTTCAGGATGAAGGCTTTGGTGGGGTAAAATTTATTTTCTTGGTTGGATCCTCTTCATCTCTAGGTAGAGTAACTTTGCCTTTGTTTTTCTCGACTTCCATGCCACCTAGTTCTGCACCATCATCTCCCTTCTCAGATGAGGTCGAAGATGTCTCCACCGATGTGCTATGAACATCATGCACTTCATCATTTTTCTTCGTTTTACTTGGTCCCAGTGTGTCTAGCATAGTTTCAAGGCTATCCAAATCGAACATCTCTGTGGGGTCCGCTGGAACAAGGAGGTTTGCCGACCATTACTTGGTAATCTCCTCCAAGTCATCTTTTGTCAATTTGTAATATGACTGGAGCTACTGTTTATGCTCTTCAGCGTGCACTGTAATGTAGGTGAAGTGGTGGTCCACGTTGAACTTCATCAAGGGTCTAAACCTGTAAAGTGTGTTCGAGGTGATGTGTGGTGTAGAATGGATTGCGATATTTAACTGATTGTAGTAGGCGTGGAAGACGACATTGCACTGTCACTGTTTGCTCATGTCGCTGGAATACCACAGTGTACAAAACTTCATGGCCAGTGGTTTGAAGGGTTCTATATACGGGAAAGTGGCACCTTCTGGTAGCTCCTAGGAAATGAAAGTGATCAATATAAGAAGCCAACTAAAGTGGAAGTCATACCCTTGGTCTTGTGCTTCTCTGAAATCAATCTCTAGTTGGTTGACAGGGTACTGCACCCAGTTCATCTGTAATCCTTTAGCGCACTTCCCTACGAGGTTGACCACAAATCTGGTCACTTGAGTTGGTATATTCTTATGAACTAAACTACCCATGATCAGCTAATAGGAAAGGCACACTGTGCCACTCTGGATAGAGGTTACCTTGTAGCCTTGCGTTCCCTTCTCGACATCTCCATAGGTTTCCTTAATTTTCTGCGCTAATGCTCGGTCGGAGGTCTTGCCAGGGTAGAACTCCTATGGGTCAGGGCCTTGCATGATAACCCCTATGATCCGATTGATCAAGTTCGGATCCACAATGATGTGTCAATTTATCCATAGGTATCCTCCATGATAGCAAGATAGAAGCAAATTTACGCACGCATTCACCTCCTGGTGTCTGCCAAAGTGTAGGATCTTCATAACATTCAACAATGTAGACTGCACGAGGTTCTAGGTCCAAGACTGTGGGATGATATTTGAGTTCTTTCCCTTCATTTTCGTTAGATACTTGTGCGGGGAAAGCATACTGTAGACTTTCCTATCGCCAAGGTTGAAGTCACTAAACTTCAACGCTGCGAGCTTGTCTTGATCGGCTCGAACTGCGTGCACCCCTTTTGGAAGGTACACGATGATCAAATTATACTTGAAGTCTCTGGGTACACTGTCATGGTTAATCCCACCGCTCAGAGGTGGTATGTAAGTCGACAGAATGTGTGGAATAATATTAGCATTCGCAATTTTGTCTCTGTGCTTTGTTCTTCTCTCTGTCGTGGTCCTGGAAGGTCTTGCTCTGCGAGAAGTTGAGGGAGAATCTTGGATTTCTCCTGTTGATGATGCTTGCACACCTGTAAACATCCTTCTTTCTGACATGACTCTCTTAGCCATTAAGTCAATCAGAACATCTTCGACTTCTTTCTCTACTGCACTGAGATCGTCCGACATACAAGCTCAGGGTCGATTAGATCGGGTGTGAACTAGATTCAGAAACTGTAGTGGAGGGTATGGGAACAAGGCGATGATCACAGTGAAAAATAATCTCAGGCTATGGGATCAAGTTATTAGTTAGAAAAAGGTATTCTCGGTGCGTGGTGCAACGAACTAAGTAAAAAAGTTAGCAATGATATTCTTGCAATGGGTATGAGGTGTCATTAACTCATGTTCTATCCATTTATGGTGCGGTTTGATGGTCT
Source organism: Picea sitchensis (assembly GCA_010110895.2). Lineage (NCBI taxonomy): Eukaryota > Viridiplantae > Streptophyta > Pinopsida > Pinales > Pinaceae > Picea > Picea sitchensis. The sequence continues at coordinate 2,492 of SNQJ01S0209550.1, forward strand.
AGTGGTGAACCATCAATTCTTTTCGACCCGTTCGGAGTGGCAGTCGAACAGTTATATCATCTTCCAACGACTATATTTCTTTGCCTCGGCGAAGTGGCCTATGTCACTAGTCTAATATCTCAACAAAGTTCAATTTCTGCAAGTTTCCCATTCTGCGAGGTCCCCTCTGAAATATTCTGTAGTCTGTCGATCTTAGCTCTCCTTTTACTTAGTTTCCTATCCTTTTTTTCTAGTGAGCTTCGTCTCGGGGATTCTCTTTCCATTTTGATTCTTATTTTCCTTGAACATAGGTACTTCACATTGTTGAGATTCTCTCCTAAGACTCAGGGGTAATAATTCTTCTTTTTTTGGGACATGTGCTTTGGGCTTCTGCGAGCCTTCTAACATTCTTTCAGCTTCAACATCTGGGCCTCTAACGATAAGTGGCTTCGATCTATTATCCTGTTCTTTAATCAACTGCGCAATCCTTCTAGTCATGAAATATGTTAACTCTTGTCTCTGTTGTTCTAAAACTTTTTCTTCTTCTTCCTTTATGGCTTGATCTCTCTTAATCCAAGGTTTTCCAAGTAACATAGTAAATGGGGCACTTTCCTCAATAAACTTAATAATCTCAAAATATTCTTCAGTTGAAGTTCCATTGACTGTTATAGGTATCTGAGTGATTTTTCCACATAACATTGTCAGTTTTCCTCTAAATAGTCCTATTCCTACCAATGAAGGAATCAAGGCGGGCTTCCCTATAACTTCCCAAGTTCTTTCTGGCATGATGTTCACTTGTGTTTCTTTGTCAAGAATATAGTCAATGTCGAAGTCCCCTAGTCTTGCTTCAACTTGTTCCTTTTATTTGAAGATCTCTGGTAATCAGGCATCTTTATGTTCTTTCAGTGTTTCTTTCATCTGTATCAATACTTTCTCTGATTCTTTATGAGATTTGGCTATTTCTAGAGTTGTCTTAGGGTTTTCTTCATTCAGATTCATTCTTTCAATCTTAGCAATCATTCTAGGGAAATCCAACACTTCATGGTCCAAAGCTTTGAAACAGAAACAACTAGGTTTTCCACCTAGGAATTTCTTAGCTAGATGGCCTGGTTTTCTACAACTGTAACATAGGGTCAATCCTCTCTTTCTTGTGAATGATCCCCAACCTCTTCTGTACTGCGCACTAGAATCATGGTAGCTAGCTTGTAAAAAATTATTTCTAGGATCCTGCATCCATTGGTTAGTCCAAACATTCTTTCTATGCATAGGTATAACATATTTATCATTATTCTTACCAGATCTATTCATATCAAACTTTCTTTCATCTAATAATGCTCTAGTTTTCAAGCTAGGACAGACTCTATCAAGCATACCTAGATCCATATTTTAGAAACAATTTTCCACTTATCTTACTTTACACAGCATAAAGCTTCCAGATCTAAAAATGTTTAGTTGTTCTTACCTGTATTAGTGCACATAGCTTACAGATCTTACCTCTTTCTATAGATTTGACCTCTTTTCTTTGGAAACTTCCACTTTAACCTTTCTTAGAGCACAAAGCGTTCAGATCTGACTTCTTTTGTTCATATATTTCATTCCTTCTTTATCACAGAGCTTATCATATCAAGTGGATTACTATGCATGAGAGCACAGGTCCACACATAGAGCTTCCAAGTTTCAGGATGAATATTTGCACCAAGATTCTTCTTTCTCAGTTCCCAACAATCACAATTTTTGGTCTCGAAAATGGAACCATTTGTTGGCACAGGGGTAGACCCAGGGTTCAACGCTACAACAACGCACCAACAAAACCCTAACTACCGGCCCTTTCGGAAACACCTGTGAAGCAGATGAAGTCTCACCCGAGGTAGAGGTAGGGGTGGTTGCAGGACTCAGATGTCTATAACCTTAGCTGGGACACCGATCTATGATTCTAACGCTTATCAGAGCACTTAACCATTAACCTTCATCAATATTCAGTTCTTAGTAACAACACAAACGTACCCTAATTACAGAGTATCCATCATCTAATAAAACTTAACATAATAGGAACATATTAGATCTAGTAGATTAAAGAACTAAACACATCCATATAGATCAGATCTAGCATTCATTCACATGATTAGGCACAAAGAAACATCATATCTATCTAACATTCATCACATAGAAACACATCGATGCATCGCACAAAGTAGAGCAACACAACATGTATGTGGTTTACCCCCACCCTGGGGCTAGGTCCACCAACTCTTCTTCTTTATTAATGTCTTCAATCGGTTACAACACACAGTCATCAAAAACCCTTCTGCGCATAGGACAAAAGATCTACGCAAATCGCTAGATCCTTCTTCCTTGCGTTGTAGCATAAAGCCTTCTATAATCTCTATAATAGGTTGCACTTAGCTCTGTAACCCTTCTACAGTCATGCACAAAGAACTACTAGAACTTATCTTACATCACATAGATAGGATACCGTCCCCTACTTACTTCGCCTAGACATCTATTTATACATACAAAAGTGGGCCTAAGCGTGGGTGAACCAATGGGCCAACATCCCTTTCCCATTACATTGTCCCAAAACCCAAAAAGGGGATCGACAGTGGGCTGAGATCCCATGATCTCTGCTTCATCTGGTGTTCCATCTTCGACAGGCTATCAAAGTCCCAAAAATGGTCAAATATGACCAAGTGTTCCTCAAAACTTGGTCAAGGGCCAACATGGACCCATATGACTTCTCAGTTCCATTTGACATTTTGGTTCACTTAAGATAATCTAGTTCTCAACGAAGATCTTGGTCGAATTAAGGACTTTATTTTTCACCAACAACCAAAAGATGATAGTCCACCCATGGTATTCTCATGTCACCATCCCATGTCCAAGCTAAAAGAATGAGTACATTGGTGGAATATTGATGCAGAAAAAATTGAAAATGACGACCCCTGTGATGTGCATATCTGAGAGTCTAAAGGAGAATGTGCTCTAGAGGGAAGGGTGATTGAGAAAACCACACCATATTATACTGGCTCTGTGAATACTAAGAAACACAATATTTTTATAGAAGAAGCACCAAAGATGGCCATTATTTGGGATTACTGGGAGAAGGAGATCAACACCCAGGTTGTTGACCTCCTAAAAGAGTATGAAGACTTATTTCCTTGAATTTTTTCTAAGATGAAGGGCATCACAGGATCCTTAGGAGCTATGAAGATTCAACTTAAACCCAACTCCAACCAAGTCAAGAGAATACCCTACTGTCTAAATCTTATATACAAAGAAAAAGTGTGAAAGGAGCTAGATCGCATGATGGATTCCAAGATCATTGTCCCTGTCGAAGAATATGACTGGGTCAGTTCCATGGTCATTCAATTGAAAAGGAAAAGGGGAATTTGGATATGCATCGATCCGTGGAGCCTCAACAAAGCCTGTTTCCATGATCCTTTCCCAATTCTGTTCACATACAAGGTGCTGAAGAATGTTGGCGATAAGGAAGCCTACTCCTTCATGGATGGTGTCTTTGGATATCATCAAGTTCAGATTGCACAGGAAGATTAGGCCAAATTTTTTTTTTCAATCGAATGAGGGTCCTTTGCATATATAATCATGCCCTTCGGGTTTAAAAATTCTCCCGCAATATTTTCTTGGATAATGGTAAAAGAGTTCAAGGAGTTTATCCATAATTTCCTTGAGGTATACTTGGAAGATTAGACTATGTTCATTCTAGTAAAAGGACATATACAAGCTCTCCAACTAATGCTAGATTGATGCCACCAATTGAAAATCTCTTTGAATTTGAAGAAGTGCATATTTTGTACTCTCTTTGGTATATTTATTGGCCATCTCATGTGTAAAAATGGCTTGCTATTTGACCCGGACAAAATTTCGACCGTGCTAGATATGGTGGCACCTACTTTAGTTCATGGGATGCATGAAACAATGGGAAATAACATATATTATAGATAGTTCATCTATCATTATGCTCAGAACATGGCCCCATTGGAAATGTTGTTGCGTAAACATATTAAATATGAATGGACATCATAATGCCAAAAGATATCGATACCTTGAAGGCAAAACTAGTTGTTGCACCCATTTCTATTTTTTAGGATTGGTACAAGATATTCCATGTTCATGTTGATGCTTCATCCATTATGTTGGGTGTGATTCTGGACTAGCCAGGGGAAGGAAGTATAGATCATCCAACCTATGTTGCTAGCTGAAATCTATCTGATACTGTGTGGAATTATACTATCACCGAGCGTGAAGGCGTCGCTATGGTATATGCCTTGCAAAAAATTTTCCACTACTTGTTGGGGTCCATATTTAAATTCTTCATTGATCATTCCACCCTCAAGTATTTAGTGAACAAACCAGTTTTTGGTGGCCACATTTTCCAGTGGTTTCTTTTGTTTTAGGAATTTGACTTCAAGATTGTGGTAAAACCAGAAAACCACAATGTGGGGCTAGATCATCAGTCACGCATTATGATGGGGGGGGGGGCTTCTAACAACCTCGAAAATGAGATTACCAATGAAAAACTCTTCCATGTCAAATCCATCCCCAATCAAATGGATGAAATATCCAAATTCCTTATTTTTGGACAAGCTCCTAGGGAATATACTCTTGCACAACATCGCCAAATGGTGACCTGTAGTGTTCATTATTAGTTGATTGTTGGGAAATTGTATAATTTGGGTGCAGATAGAATCCTACATCATTGTGATTTTGTACATGAATGAGATTCCATCCTATGTGAGGCACAAGAAGGAATTTATTGGGGCAATAACGTCGATAAGGCCATTGCGTGCAAGGTTCTATGCATTGGACTTTGGTGGCCCTCTATCTTCGCCGATTCTAAGGACTACTGCAAGTGATGCGATGTATGTCAATGGGTGGGAAAGACCTGTCTAAGGGATGAGTTCCCCCTCTTCCCAATGACTACACTTGAACCCTTCAAAAAATCGACCATCGAATTTGTTGGAACTATTAATCCGCCCACACGACACATTGGCGCGTGCAACCTTATCACTGCCATAGAATATTCAAAAAGATGGGATGAAGCCATGAAAGTCAAGGATTGTATATTCGAGAATACAAAATGCTTTATTTTTAACAATATTATCACTAGATTCATATTTCCATGGGTACTGATGAGTGACCAGGGCTCACATTTTCTAAACGAGACCATCCAACAACTCACTTAGTAGTTCAGGATCCATCACTAGAATAACACTCCATATCATCCTCAAGATAATGGTATGGTTAAAGATTTCAATAAAATTTTAGAACATGCCTTAACCAAAGTTTGTAATGTGCAACATTATGAATGGGATCAAGGTATCCACACAATTTTATGGGCTTACCGAACAACGTGCAAATGGATGACTAAGAACACACCTTTTAGATTAGTCTATGGGAAGGAAGTGATCATGCCATTAGAATTTGTGGTTATGAGGCTTTGAGTCATGCTCGTCACTCATATGACCGATGATCAATCCATCCATCACATGTTGGATGAGCTTATGGAACTTGAGGAAGACCGTATAATTGCATGTTTCAGCTAAGTGGTGGAAAAATATAGACATAAGGCCTAGAACAACTGTAAAATTCTCCATAAATCATCCAACCAAGATATTTAGTTCTATGATATGACAACAACTATTCCAATCATAATTCACACAAATACTGACCCAATTTTTTAACCCTTACATCCCTCAAAGGGTCAACAGTCCTAGATGGGACATTGGATTATGCACCAAGTAACTATCTAGAATCACATTCTTCAATAAACCTCTACAATACGATTGATCTAAATTTTTTATCTGACAATCCACTATAGTATTCTAATTATTTATACTTTCCCTTCATGCCTTCTTTCCCCTCCTGAAATTCCTCTCTCATTCTCATGCCTATATATATCCCACAACCCCAACCCCCGACTGTTGAGCTCTAAAGATGTCTTAAAACCAACCTTAGTTTAACATTAATTTATCAACCCAAGGATTCGTCTTTTATTTCAAGAATATTGACAAAGTCTATGCAGATAGCTCATAGAGGTTAAAATCGCATAGTTAAAGAAAATTTGAGTTTATCAACAATCAAGTTCCTCACACATTCATTAAACTTCTGAAATTAAGATTTTACTGAACATGATTGAAATCTTATCTATAACATACTTAAAAGAATGAATTGAATTGTTGAATTGATCTAATTAAGAAACATGAATTGAATCTATGGAAAAGATTAATAAATTGATCTATTAATGACTATCTAATCTACTGGAAAGAAATAATTGAGTACTGCAAATCGAGAAAATAACAGTGAATGAAAGGAGAAACAAATGCTAATTTAGCGGAAAGGAACAACAAATACTAAAGTAAGCGAAAGGGACAACAAATGCTAATTTAGGAGAAAATGAACAACAATTACTAAACTAAGCGAAACAGACAACAAATGCTAGTTTAGGCGAAAAGGAACAACGTGTGTGAAAATGAGAGGAACTGTCAAGCATTAAACTACAACAAATTGGAATCTGGAACAACAATCGATAACATTCAAAATGAAGCATATATCTTTTGCAAGCAAACAACATGAAAGTATTAACACACTTATGCATTTATCTTAATTACTGCAAAGGAGATTTAAACCATAAAACAAAAATCAAACTGATACAATTACAGATTGAGACAATAACTCCTTTAGATTGGTCCCTCGGTCCTCAGAAGTACTTCTGCTAGAAACTCAATATACGAAAATGATGAAAATGTTCAAAGCCTTTATTAATTCCATAAATGATCCAATATTTACAAAAATTGTTTGTGCAGAGCAATTCTAAGTTCTAAATGCTTGGATAAAATTCTTAGATGTTCCTTTCCAGTATCCACTATCCTTTATATATTACAAAATATGGGTAAATTAAGATATCTCGAGGATCGAGAGATCCTCAGGATCTCTATTACTATTTATGAAGTTTACAAAACTTCTTTGCGCCTAATATCTTTAACCTCCAATAGCTTACGTATCTCCAAAATCTCTTTAGCTATCGTAGGTTCAACAATATTTACCCATTCCTGTAACAAAATCAAACAATTCCAACGATATTTTAGAATTTATAAAATACAAATCAATAATATTTCTAGGAGACATTTTAATCATTTTCTATCCTATTTTATTCCTAAGTAACAAAAAATGCAATCGAGATTATATCATAAATCATGATAATGAGGGGAATATTTGTACCTTTTCATAACCCAACATTACCCCCCATCTTACCTTCTTGCATGTCCTCATGCAAGCTAAGTTTTTACATGTAAATCAATGATGCTGTAAGGAGGAAAAGTAGGTTCACCAGGTTCCCTGAACCCATTCTTACGTTTGATTTCTCCAAAATAAACATCTTCCCTCTTTCCATTAATTTGATAATATCTATGGTAATCCTTTGGAGGAAACTAGATAATAGGGGGATTATATCTGCACCCAATCCAAGTAGGTACTTCTTCCTGGATCATTCTGGCATATCTTTCTATTTTGAAGGTGGTTGCAAAGAAATTCCTGAAACTGAAGGGTTCCCTAATCTTTATTTCATTTGGGGAGGCATCCCACCTTAACTTGGATCCAACAAGAGCTTCTTCTTTGAGTTCCCTAAAATATGTCATGCCTGATCATATAACATGTTGGTGAATAGGACCTAAAGAGCCTCTCACCCCTTCCCTTTCATGAATGTCCTATGTCGCATGATGACTGGAAACTATTTTGGTGGTTCTCCTCTAATCCAAAGATATAACCCAGTTTCTCTCTTTAGGAAAGTTTTGTGGGCTTTAGCCCACTTGAATTGATTTTTGGTGAAGGATAGGAATGATTGAAGTTGTATATCTCCAATAAAAGGACCAGATTCATGTCTACTGTTGTCTTCCAAAATGAAGTTATGGAAGTATAACTCGCACATAAAATATTTTATTTTCTCTTCCTGCTCTCTAAAACATGACACAAATTCAGAGATAATGGTGAATTTAATCAGTTTACCTACTCGAATAGATTTCACCCTCAAAAACAGGTAGTGTTCTAATAAAAAAAAAGTTTAATTGGTAGCAGGAGATCTACAATATATTGCATAAGTGTAGACATCACAAATATCTTTGATTTTCTCTAAAGCTTTTTCCAATTGACGTTGTATTTTCTTTGTGTTCCCTTGAGCCTTAGTCAACTCAACATAAGTTTCATTTTCTGTTGCTGACATGGTTTTAAGTTGTTTAAAAACTCTTTTTCACTCTTCCATGGTCACCATTTCATCTCTGGTTTGAGTCAAGGTTTGTTGGGCTTGTACCAACTATGCTTCTAGTCTATCAATGATGGCACTCTGATCCTGAAACCGAGATGCCTCTTTAGTCTGACAGTCTTCTTCTTTCATTGTTGTGACTACTGTCTGAGTTTCTACATATGTGGTCTCCATAGGAGTGGGAATCACTTCCTCAAGTTGAGAAACTGCTCCTCTTAGAATTCTTGGTTGAGCCTCTGTTTCATATGCTTCCAAGGAAATCTCCTCTTCATTTTGAACAACTACCCTTTCTGTTGCTATAATCTCAGTCTGAAGTTCCATTTCTGCTGTCTCTTCAAGAATATGCATCTTTGTCTGTGTTCCTACATAACTTGTTTGGATTTCCCTCCTAGGAAGAGGGTTCCTTCCCTATGTTCTATGTCTTTTTGTCTTCTTTCTTTCATGGGCCTTGTCGGCCTGCTCTAGTTGTTTTCTTAGTTCTTTGATAATTTCCTTAAGCTTGCCAACTTTCTTCTTTAACACTTTAATCCTTTTAACCCTTCTTTTTAACAATTTGTTCTCTTGTTTTAGCCTTCTAATTCTACTGTGGATTTTACCTAATTTCTATTTTGTGGACTGCCAGGGTTTTCCTTACCCTGATTAGTCAATAGTTGTTCTTCTGTTTCTTCTACTTGCTTTATCGGGCTATTTACCTCAGTATGAGGTTTTTCTTGTGCTATATCCTCTGGGAATGACATCTCAATGTTAGGGAAGTCTTCAACAAGTTTTGAAGAAGAATCCAATGTTTGGTATTCTTCTCGCCTGCTTGTGTCTTTGTTAATTGAGGTCCCTATACTCCCTAGAACTTGGGCTATCTCTACCTTGTATATTTTAAGGAACTATTCTGTGAGGTGTCCCAGTACTGGTTGGGTATCTTCCTGACTATTTCCTTGTGGGGTTTAGTCTATCTGTTCAACCTCCTAAACATATTCCTATAAGGGATGCTCTGTCTGTGTTATGTCCTGGATTTCTTCAGGATTTTCTGTCATTTCCTGGATTTCAGGCTGTTATGTTATTTCATGAATTTCTTCAAGCTGTTTTGTCCATCTGCTTCTTCTTCTACTCTCAATGGGGGTTTTGGGAGCATCAATTTTTCTTTTTCTCTTTCCCGTTGATGCCTTTTCTTGTGAGGTCTGATTCTCTTCTAGTTGGATGGGGTCTGCCTCAAATTTAGATTGAGGAGGTGGAACTTCCATTTGGGCAGTGACTTCCTCTTCCTGTGCTACTTCAATTCCATGGGTTGGGTCTTCATGATGTAATTAAGGTTGTTCTAATTCTAGAGGTCTATTGGCCTTAATAATATCAACCTAGGTTATTTGGGTTTGACTCAGAGCTTTATTTACTATTAGTTTTACCAATCCATGGTGGCTAATGATGGTAACAAGATATTTTTACTTCTTTGTTCTTATGGAGACCTCATGCAACATATCATTTAGAAAAAAAGGCAAATTGATCACTAACCGTTGTTTGAGCGCTGCTAGTAGTTTGAGGTGGCGTGGACGGATCACATCATACCTTTCGTCGCAGGTGATATACCTATGTATGAAGCCTGCCAGTTCTTTCCAGGGCTTGCTGAGCATGCTGGGGTTAAGTCCCTTTCCCTTTTTATCCAATTCCTCTACAGGGTCTACGAAGGATTCTACAACTTCTTTGAGTGTTGTATATCTTCTAGTCCATTGTATGCCTATGTTAGGAAGGCCTGTAACCTCAGCTACGATTTCCTGAGTGACTGGAATTTGTATATCTCGAACCATATAGGTTTCTCCCTGTCAGTTAAGGAAGAATTCAATCGTGATGTCTGTATCATATCCTTACAACTGATTGAAGTACTCCATCCACCCCAGACAGTGTAGGATTTATCTTGCATGCTCATTTATTGGTAGTAATGTTGGTTCTCATCGAAAACTTCGGCCTCCCATATTTCTGTAAGTAGGTGAGGGTGACTAACGTTCCTTGTTGCAAATTAACTCAACCAGTTTTTCAAACAACAGAAATAGCAAACATATAACAACATTGTGTATACGTAAAAATGTGATTTTTTTCATATTTACTACACTTATTGAAATATATTGGTAAATGTGTCTGTGTCGAGCATGTGCACCCCATAAATGGAAAGGTCGTCCTCGACTGCCAAATGTACGAGCGTAATAATTGCGGGGAGTTCCTGCAAGGTGTGATTTCTATGCCGTCGCTGCCGCTGGAAAAGACAATCATTAATAACTTTTCAAAAAACACTTTAACGGTACTTATGATAATCATCACTTTGTGTGGGAAATTCAAATTGTCATACCTAAGTTAGAAACCCTTTGAGGAAAAAATATTCCGAAAGATTTTAAATTTGTTCATATGTTGAAAATTTTCCACATATCATAACATTTTTTTCCCCTTTTTATTGGATATATCCAGAATGATAGCCTCATTGTTTAGAAAAGGAAGTCTAAGAACACACTAAAAATTGGCATATGTAAGTTAAACTTTGATACCACAAGCAGAGAGACTACTTCCAGCAGGCGTCCATAGCCTCAACAGGGTTGCCTTTTAACCCATAGATGAGCCTGTATACTTAATAAATAGTTTGAATTGTCTTTTCCCAAGAAGACCATTATCCTGGTTTGGTGCCAAGATGATGATAATGCCACTCACTATATTGTAATATAAGTGAACAAGTCGGCTTTTGGTGAGACCTCTTGTCCTTTGACAAAAAAATGCCAAAGGCCATTGCCCTGGTGTTGTGGCCATTGTGGGAATGTGACCTATTTTATTATCTGATGATCGTGGTAGGATGGATCTTGATGAGACCCCCTATTCTTTATGGAATAAGTTTATTACTTTGTTAAAAGTTTTATTTTGATTTTGATTTTGATGATTTTTTTTTTTAAGCTCTATCAAGGGAGGCTCATCTACTCCTTAAGAGTGAAGGATGGCGTAAGAAGTGTAAGAATGCCAAGTACGAATGTATTTAATATTCCTTATTATGATATGAAAGA
>SNQJ01S0209550.1:15199-28263 GCA_010110895.2 Picea sitchensis
GTCGGTTAAAAGGTACTTCTGTTACTCTTCTCTCTCATGCATTAGGCTTAGATAGATTCGGGAGAAATTCAGTGTCCATGATAAGCACTTTTCTGTCTAAGGTTAAGGTCAAGCCTTAGAGGTCGATCTACTTGTCCACAGGCAGATTTTCCTACAACAGCAAGGAACAAAAAATAGTGTTAATTATATTCATTACAGTCATCTTTTCTAGTTCATATTCTCTCAAGTAGCTTTCCTAAAAAAATAAAAAACTAAAGAAACAATCAAATTTGTAAAGAGAGATATATACAATATATACAGTGCTAAAGAATCATCATTTATGGAGTTGAGGTTGCTGGGTTACCTTCCCAGCCAGCCAAGATCTGAATAGTAGGGTCCTTACTTACTACTTGGTAGAAGGATTCTTTTGAAGGTGACTGATGGTAGAGTCGTAGCCAGTGTCCATTTACCATAAAGGGAGACCTAGACCCGATGATGGTAATTACATTGACAGTTCCATTATCATGAACTTAATTAATTTCGTATGGTCCTAGCCACCTTGTCTGTAATTTTCCAGGAAAATCATGAAATCTGGAATCATAGAGAAGCGCCCAATCACCTTTCTGGAATGATTTCTTCTTGATATGTTTTGTCATTCCAGTTCTCTCTTTGTTGTTGAATAATAGTTGTGCACTCCAAGGTGGACATGAGTGCTTCATCCAACTCATTGAGCTGCTATAGGCATTGTTTATGTTCCTCTATAAGATCTACTCCAATTTCTTGGGCCATCCTTAGAGTCTTGATCTCAAACTCGATTGGAAAAATAGGTTCTTTACCATAGACTAAGTGATAAGGAGAGTATCTAGTGTCATTATTCCATGTTTTGCGATAAGACCATAAGGCATTTGGAAGCTCTTTTTCCCAATTCTGTTGATTTGTTGAGATGGTTTTTGTCAAAATTTCCTCCAAGGTTTTATTGGTGCTTTCTACTTGTCCGTTTGCCTATGGGTGGTATGGTGAAGTAACTCTGTGTTTAAGACGATAATTGTTCAGGGTGGTTGTAATTCTATGTGCTGTAATTGTGACCCCAAATCAGTGATTACTTCCCTGGGTAGTCCATAGCATACAAATAATTTGAAAAGAAATATAATGACTACTTCCTCTGTTGTGTTTGGTAAGGCTTTTGCCTCTACCCATTTGGTCATGTAGTCCGTTGCAACTAGAATATAGGCCTTCTGATTTGACTTTGGGTTGAAGGGGCCAACAAAGTCTAGTGCTCATATCTCAAATGGTTCTGCGACTACTTGTGATTTTAGGGGAATTTCATCAGCCTGACCTGGTTTACCCATCCATTGAAAAATGTCACAAGACTGAACATATTTATTCTCATCTTTAAATATTGAGGGCCAATAATAGCCCATGGGTAAAATCTTATGTCCAATCCTGCGATTTACAAAATGCCCGCCATAGGGCTTTTCATGTCCTTCCTTAAATATGTCGTAGATTTTTTCATCTCGGACACATCTGCGGACCTGGAGATCAGACCCTATGTGGAAAAGATATCCATTTATCCAGGTGAATCGTGCACTACACTGGACAATCAATTTTCTTTCTCTTGATGATAGATGTGCTGGTAGTTTCCCAACTGCCAGATAATTTGCCACATCAACGTACCAAGGTGGCTTAATAGTGACAACTAACAGATGCTCGCCCAGAAATTGGTCTTCAACCATCAAGGAATCATCTGTTTTAGGTATGTGAGACAGGAATTCTACAACAAGATTTTCTCTTCCGGGTCGATCTTTGATGGTGATGTCAAATTCCTGCAATAACAATAACCACCGAGTGACCCGTCCATTAGTAATAGGTTTATTAGCTAGATATTTAATGACAGAATGATCAGTATACAGAATAACTGGATAGCCTGTTATATAATGACGAAATTTATTGATGGCATGTATAACAACTAAAAATTCATTTTTTGTTACTGTATAATTAGATTCAACAGGAGTGAGATTCTTGTTGATAAAATAAATAACATAGGGTTTCTTGTCTTCTTCCTATCCAAGGACAATGCCTATGGTGATATTCGATGCATCTTTGGATATGTGAAATGGTATTTTCTAGTTTGGTCCTCTCAGCACCAGTGTTGTTGAAATCATCCTTTTGAGCCCTGCGAATGCCACATCACACCTGTCAGTCCACTGAAATTTGGCATTATCAGTCAAAGCATGTAAAGGTGCAACAGTTCTTGCAATTTTTTCCATAAATCTGCGATAGTTTCCTGAAGCACCAAGAAAACTACGTACCTCAGTTTGTGTATGTGGTGTAGGTAGGGTACATATTTTTCATTGTGATTCCCCTCACCTTTCTCTAAAAGCTTATCATTTTGATTTCCCAACTATCCTCTCATGGCATTCCTTAGCTAACACTTTATGGATTTTTTATCATCAGCTCGACTGAGCAGCCTCAATGACTCCTTTTCTCTCTACTACCTATTTCTTTGTATATCTTAACCTGCTCAGCCCAACCCCAGTCCTCATTTGTATCATATTTTAAATCCTCCACTTTCTGCACATTTATTTTATTTATCTTACAAACATCCCACTTCCACCTACACCCATCGATGCCTACTTCTACACCATGATTAATCCCCTTCATTGTTCATAATTTTTTTTTTCTCAGGGACTCTCCTGATGCCCTCTTTTCCATCATCTAAACCACTTCCTCTCCAGGACAAAGAAAACAAGTTTGAGTTATTCTCATTCCTCCCATTCATTCTATCCTTACAATCACATCGTGTAACCACTTCTAGAACCCCTAGAATTTGATCATCCAATAATTCCTTCTTAGCCTCGCTGCCCCACAATGACATGATGAGCAGTGAATGATTCTTTATCTTGAGTGAGATGTTATTCTCAACCATATTTCTCCGAAATAACCAATGAATGTCCTAAATCAGGTAATGGGGCATAATCACAATTGTCTTGTGTAATGATGATTTTCTCTTACTTTGTCTTTTCCTTGTTGATTATGAAGCAACTTGCTCAAGGGAAAGGACAGAAATAATGATGGGGGCCTGTTGGCACCCAAAGTTTTGGGTTCAATTTTGTACATGCGCAAAAGAAGAATCTGTGTGCCCTCATCCAGAATTTTTACAAGTGCCTAAGGAGATGCATGAAATAACGCTATAGTATGTGCATCGTACTAGGTTTTGTTAAGTAGTGCACCAAGTCTAAAGGTGGCCAAGGGCGCGTCAATCCAAGTTTTTTCAATTGTTCAAGAAACCAAGAAGATGCTTGCTAGAAGAAAGAAATGAATCATCGAGATATCTCCCAGAATGATTGTTTCCAGACGTAGTTGAAGACACGGGGAAAACAAAAGATGAGATGGCAAGGTAGTTAGTATTTCCCCTGATGCATAGAACCTATGTGGAGCCCTGACAGGTACCAAAAGTGTGCGAGCCCGTTAGATCAAAAAATTGAGAGGAGAAAGACAGGGAAGGACAACGCTCCCCAACAGAAACAGATATAAAAGAGATCTATCAACTCATAAAAGATGTTGGCTAATTTCTAAATGCATCATTCCCAGAGCTCTAAGTTATCCTATTGTAACCTTGTGTTGTATAGAGAAGTCTCTTGTTTCTTGTATTTGTCTGAATATTAAATATCAACACAAGGCACATATTGTTGTATTCCCACTATTTATATAGTAATGAGATGAAGTCTTATAGTTGTTCAACTCAATTATTCAACACAATATATATATCTAATATGATGGAATACATTCAATAATAAAGATACAAAAATTCGTCTCTATCCTATGTTTGTTATGAATGAGTAACACCTGTGCATGTATAATTTTAATTCTTAGTCCTTATTAGAATATCAAAGATTAGTTACATTGATGCCATTTATAATAATGATAGGTATGTTTGATCCTTCATCCCTGACACAAGACCTTATGGACTTTTTTATCTTCTTTGTATCTTGGGCGAGACCTTCCTCATACTTGGATGATGATTGATATGCTGGTGCTTAAGGGTTTTTTTTGGACATGCTCTAGACGAACCCTGGGTCTCAAAATCCCCAGTGTTTTGAACATGAGTGTGCACACAAGAGTGTACTAAAACAATGAAAATTCACAACACCAACAATTCTCCTGCCTAAATCATAACACCAACAATGATGCGAGATCTGACATCATTTTTTTTATGGAAGTGACTTCCATGGTTAGTGACAATGTCCTTCAGAATGCTGAACCAAGAAATCACTTAATTGAATATAAAAACCGCTGCAATCTCACCATTGCTTGAAAAAGTAGGCATGGACTCTACCCACTTTGTGAAGTAATCGATGAACACGATGATGTAACGATGCCCCCTAGATGAAGGTGGGTTTCATATAATGAAACAAATTCCCCACTTAGTAAAAGGTATGATGGTGATTATTGGGAAAATTAGAGCAAGATGCACATGCATTTTAGAAGTAAAAACTTGACATTGATTACATTTTTTGACTGCTTCCCCACAATCTTTGAAAATTGTCGTCCAAAATATCCAGCATGCAATTTTGGGATGTTTCCAACCCGGAGAGTTGAACTCCACATGCTCCACTATGAGATTCATTTAAAACGAAATATGCTTCTTCGTGAGTGAAACAACAATGTAAAATCGAGTCTACACCATGATGATTCAGGGTGTCACCGATGATGAGATAATTTTTTCCTGATGGTGAATGCGTCATTGCTCATCTATTGAATAATGTGGGGAGAAATTAAAAGAATTTAGATATACAAGAATGTATTCATAATAAGGACTGGAAGAATATATCAGGAAGAATGATTCATCCATAAAGGATTGCTCAAAAATTTCCTCTTTATATTCTCTGAGAAACTTGAAATCAACGCTGCAAAAACAAGTGAATTTTTGGATTTTGCCGACAAGAAGTCTAAGTCAAATTATTGTAAAATCACAATACATTTTTTGAACTTTCCATTGATGATGTGATGAGTTAATACATACTAGATAAGATTGACATCCAAAATAACATTAGTTTTACATAGGAGAATGTAATTCAATAGTTTCTGGACAACATGGACAACTTCCAAAGATAATTTATTAACATGCGATTATCATAACTTAACATCGATCAAACCACAACTTAGGTAGTAAATGATGTGATCAACAAGTGCATCATATTATTGCAACAAAACCATACATACGGTTGATTCAGATGCCTCCAGGTGTAACACAAAGTCACAAGTAAAGTTAGGTTGACTAAGGAGAGGGGAAAACATTAAGGCATTTTTCAATGCATCAAAATATATTTGCGCTTAAGTATCCCACTCGAAAGGGACCTAGTTTTCAACAAACACATGAAACCATTAGTGATCTCAACATAGTTAGTGATGAGATGACGAAGAGAATTTACTTTTCCTTGGAGACTCTATAGGTGATGAATAGTACATGAGGGAGGCAACTAAACTATTTCCTCAACCTTTAAAGGGTCCCCAATGATCCCTTTGTTCAAAATGATAAATCCAAGAAGATGCCCCAAAGTAATAAAAAAATTACATTTGTGTGGATTCAATCAGATGCGATAATAATGACATATCTGTAACACATGGAAAAGGTGATCTAGATGATCATATCTATAACAGGAATGAGCAACTATATCATCTAAATACACCTCAACAATGTGTTTCATGTCATGGAAGGAAAAGGTCATGACCCGCTGGAAGGTAGCCCCAACATTTTTAAGACCAAAAGGAATTTTATAGTATGAAAATATTTCCAAGGACAAATAAATGTGGTTTTATGTTGATCCTCAGGTTTAATTTGGAATTGATTGTAGCTAGAGAATCCATAGATAAAGGAGAATATCTCATTTCCCACACATTCATCAATAATTTGATCAATAAAAGGAGTTGGGAAGTTGTCCTTTGGAAAATTCTTATTCAAATACCTAAAATCTATACATACACGGATGGTTCCTTTATTTTTGTCAACTTGAATAGCGTTCGATACCCATTTATTAAGAAGAACTGGGTAGATGAAACCCTCTTTGAGTATATTCTCTACTTCAACCTTTATGGAAGCTTCCTTCCTAGGGTTAATTGGCTGCAAATTTTTTGAAACAGGCTTATAACTAGGATAAGTATTTACTTCATGTTCGACAATTCAAGGATCTATTCCTGACATCTCCTCGTATGACCAAGCAAAAACGTCAAAAAATTCCTTAAACAATGAAATATAATCACATATCCCTTCAGGAGAGAAATCCACACCAATGAACACATTTTCCACGACATTGGGATCATTTGATATGTTGATAGGAATAATTTATGGGATATTGGTCGTGTTCCCTTCAACATAAACACCATGCTTTAGTAAAGGGTTCACGGTCCTATCAACATTATCGTTCATGTGGACATGGAAATATCCTCTTTCAATGTGATCCATCTATGGAAGGAAGTATAATCGATGATGTAAATTCTCCCAATTCTCTCCCGACCCATTTGTTATCTCTTCAAATGATTTTGAAAATTTTGAGGAATTTTTGCTCATTCATGCTTAAATTGTCATTTTCCTTGGTCATTTACCCTAATCCATATCTTCAAATTACCCATTAAGTTCCCATTAATCATGTTTTTTTTAGACTCTTGTAACTTGCATTTCACAAACACACATTGTCAATATTTCTTAAATCCTATTTTTATCCTTCTTTAGATTTGTAATTGTTATTGTTACCAAATAAAATAAGAGGTGATGTGTGATTTAAGTGGCTTAACCATAGGTTATATTATACATTATCCTAAGTCTAATCCTAATATCAAATCACAACATACAACACAAAGTCTAGCGCACCTAGCCACAAGTCAAAGCCATAAGTCAAGCCACAGGTTAATATTGAGTCGACACTCAAAGCCATGGATTAAGCCATGAGTCAAACCTCAACTCAAGATAGGTCAATACTCCATATCAAACCTAGCACCGAGCTTCATAATTCCATTTTCCTCTATCAAGTACCCGAGATCATTGGTGTCTTGCGCCAAGCTGAATCAATGATACAGGTGCAATGAGATAGATTTTGTGTAAATCAATTTCATTATTCAATCCTTGCAAAGGAGATTGATTTTATTGTGCTGATTAGTAGGGTTTGAGGTATTCAACGTGCCAAGAAAATAGACGAGTTTCTGTTTCCAAGTGATCACAAAACACAAGGGTGAGATGCGAGTGCTTTGAAAGGTTGAGGGTATCAGGCCATAATGTATAAGACAAATGGAGAGCCACGAACTGGAAGATTTATGCAAAAATTTCACTGCTACTTAGGATCAACCATCTCGCCTTGGGGTTTCTCCTCAGTGCAATGGTTTTGTTTGTATGATTTCAGGTGTAAGTGATTTGCATGAGTCATGATGGAAGGTTTTCAACGTTCCATGTGGAGGATGTATGCAATAAGTCAATGGGTGCTTTGTATTGCAGCTGAAACTTCAAAATTCAAGGGGTTTTTGTCGACTAGCACAGTCAGGCATTAAATTGGATTTTCCATTCAATATTCATGAATCCCTCAATTCTCTAGTTTCCAGGGGCTTGCACTTGGTGAATAAATTAATTGGCCAAAATATATTTGTCATAACAGAAAAAACCTCCACATTAGTGGCAATGATAGTTTGATGGATGAAAAATGGGTCTCAATGGAGGTTGAAGTAGTACCACACCACAATCACTTCATTTGGTGGGAATCCATGTTGTTGAGATTATGATGCCACATAAATTTGTTGTGGGAGAATTGTTCAGTTTTTCTGTCAGAACTTGGAAAATATATAAAGAGAATGTGACATTCAGTTGCTGGAGTGGCTCAGTATACCTGATACATCTTCACCTCATCTTGAGAAGTGACAAACTTGTGATGAGGTTATGGAAACATGATAATGAATATAAATGACATGCATGTAAAGGAGAGGTAGTTCTGGTTGTGTGAAACCTGGTGAATGATATTGTTTATTTAAGATGTGTGTATGATTTTTTTGCAGAATATCAGTTGCCAAAGCTCCTGAACATATCACTAATGCTCTCTTTTGCAGCTTGGAAGCATTGATGAATTCTCATCAAAGCATTGCAGTCACCTGTGGCCACTGTTGCAAATAAAAATTCCACAAATGATGGGTTGTTGGCATCCAAATACTAGGATCTATAGAATCTAACCTACAACAATGTAGCAACAATAATATGGTGCACAAAATCAAAATGAACAACTTAAAGGTGTATAGATTCTAAAACAGGCCATCACATGATCTTCTACAACTAGATTTTGAGGTTATCAAATACACATGATGATAGTCACTTTCAAAGGTGTTTGTAGACATTATGGAACATAGTGACTATGGTTGATGATGAAGCATACTCTTATGATGATCAGGTCATCATGAAAGCTCAGGGAGATTGGAAAACACAATTTTGAAGCTTTGAAGAAGTCTGCTAAAGCTCGCCTTTTCGGTGGCTATTTTAGTTTGCATAGTTTTTCTTAGCCACCAAAAGTAGAGATTTCGGTGGCTTACAGGTTAGAATTTTGGATCACAAGCCACCGGAAGCACAGAACAGGGCATAAAGGCACTATTTTTGCACAAATCTAAGTTTTGTTATTCTAAACTGCACGAGGATGATTTCTGAATGAAGATTATAATTAAGAGCATCAGATTTAATACTTTGTTCCAATTTTGAAGGTGCCAACAAGGTTGAAATGATGAAGCTTCTTGTCTATTTTTAGAAAAAGAATGACATGTCTGCCTAAATGGAATTGTCGATCTTATCTATCAGCCTTTGAAGACTTGCTGCAGTTGTTGAAGCACATGAAGACCAGATTCAGATAAGGGTTTGACTTCCCTTCATATATGATCTATTCCTATAAGTTTGAAATTAGTTTTATATTATACTATTTTTAGTATTCTCGATCCATCTTCATAGGATCTCATTTGTATATTGTAAAGGCTATAAATCCAATAAGTCCTGAGGGGCTAAGGGAGGTTTGAGTCTGGAGACTAGACCATGCTGATATTGTATTGAGACCTTTTACATATAATACATATCATAAGTTCCTTTCACTATTTATGTCAGATTATTATCTTCTCTCTTTTTTTGTGCTTGACTGATTACTGTTGTCTAAGTTTATCTAGTTGCAAATGACTGTCATCTCATTGGTCAACTCATAAACACTGATTTAATAAGTAATCTGTGCTATATTTATTCATCCCATCACACATATGATCTGGTTGATAGATATAAACTTTCTTCACCCACCACTCATTTACTCATCTGATTATACACTTTTGAAAGCATTGTCTCATCAGATTATATTACTAAGTGTCTTAAGTGTGAGCCAATAGCTTATGTGTCCCATTTGATCCAACCTACACAGAAAACCAAAACATATTTTAAGTTACCAGGCTTCTTCTACCTACAACATGAGAAGGACTCCTAGAGTGATAACAAATTGGCGTCATTGCCGGGGAACGAAGATTGAAGCTGAGCTTCCTTGGGAAACGACATAGATCAAACTTTGATGATAGACAAAGTCTGGACATATTTTTGGTTGTAATCATCTATCTGGCAACTCCATGAAGGAGGAATTCAATGGCGACTCCATTGTTCTAAAATCTGTTGGCAACTCCACTGGTATGAAATGAACAATATCTTAGCTAAGAGATATGATTTCTGTGATTTTTCAAAGATCGTTGGTTTCCCTAATCCAGTGCCTAGTAGAGATGAATGGGAAAATAGTATTACCAGATTTCGAGGAGAAGATTGGGAAATACTAGTTGACCATTTGCTGGATTTTCATGATTGCATGCATCAGTTGCAAATTGTGCATGAGTATGTTCATATCAGGCTCTTTGGGTTTTCATTAGAGGGAATTTCTCGTGATTGGTATAGATCTCTTCCCCTTTCAAGTGTCATCTCTTTGGAAGATTTTCATGCTGCTTTTCATGTGTTTTGTAAAGACAAATTTTCAGATGACTTTCTCTATCTCGAGTGTTGTCATGAATTCAATCTTTTGAATAAAGAATTAGACATTCATGAAGAGTATGCTTTTGTAGAGAATACCCTTCATTATGATAGAGAGATTGGTGATCCACATTATGATAACTGTAGTGATGCTTTTGACATTGTACCAAATGCATCTATTGTTTTAGGCTGTCATGAAGATCGAATTGTCCCCTCTGAAAACTTAAAAAATGATGAGCATATTTTTACATCAACATGTGACAGATTTGAATCTGCAACAGATACTAAGGGTAGCCCTTAGTTTACAGATTTGAAGACTAAGGAAAGTTGTAGTAACCACGCGGAACAAGATTCTCAGGGACTCTCTAATTTCCAGCTAGAGCATCAGGAAGATCCTTCTTCTCCTTATGAATATGTTGTTTCAAATTATGATAAGGAACAAGGTGATATTTTTCCAAATCTGTTTCAAGATTTTATTGTTGATACTCCTATATAAGAAGCTTCATCTCTGTCATTAGGATCTTATCTTGATGATCCTATATTCAACTAATACAATGATGAGGAAGAAGATTTTGATATTTATGAAGGCTTGTTGTCTATTACAATTACATCTAGTTATTCTTTTCAGCAGAGAGATGATCAGAAATGCGTGCAAGTTGTGGTTGATGTTGGTTATAAATCTGTTGATCAAAATTGCAGTGAAGATCAAAATTCCAGATTTGAATCTGCAATAGATACTAAAGGCAGCCCTCAATTTTCTGATTTGTAGACACATGAAGATTGCAACAGATATGAAGAGGAAGATGATGAGATGTAAAGTCCAGATCAACAGTTCATCATGCATTCTTCTCAGACATAGATCAAGCAGTCTGTATTCAGCATTGAGATATGTGAAGGAAAATAGCAACAATGTTTCTTTCAGTTGGAACAATAGCATAGAGAGGTATTCTTTTGTGGTTTTAATGAACCGATTACAAACTATTTGGAATCTATGAGCAACATATGTGTTAAAGTATTTTTGTCAGATGAAATTTGGATTTATCATCTGTTCAAACCACTTTTCTGTTGGCTATGCATTCCATTATTTTTCGAGTTAAGATCAAGAACACGTTCAATAAATCATTTTCTGATATGGATTCATTGGAAGCATGAGTTTATTTGATTAAGCATCAGTACAATGGTTAGAGTAGGAGTATATAGGAGAATAGGCTCTTCATTTGAGCAAGTAGACTCTTTCAGTTATTTGTTGTTGAATAAGAAGAGTAGGTTACATGCAGGCTACATGCAGGCTATAGGTTTGTAGGGGATCAGTTCTAAAGGCCAAATGACTCCATAGCCCAATGGTAAAGGCAACTAGAACTACTAGGTTCTTGGAAACCTCGCAGGGAGGTATCCATCCCAGTTGGAGCCATATGTTATCTCTTCAAATGATTTTGAAAATTTTGAGGCATTTTTGTTCATTCATGCTTAAATTTTCATTTTCCTTGGTCATTTTCCCTAATCCATATCTTAAAATTCCCCATTAAGTTCCCATTAATCATGTTTTCTTCGGACTCTTGTAACCTGCATTTCACAAACACACATTGTCAATATTTCTTAAATCCTATTTTTATCCTTCTTTATATTTGTAATTGTTATTGTTACCAAATAAAATAAGAGGTGATGTGTGCTTTAAGTTTCTTAACCCTAGGTTATATTATACATTATCCTAAGTCTAATCCTAATATCAAATCACAACATACAACACAAAGTCTAGCACACCTAGCCACGAGTCAAGCCACAGGTTAAGATTGAGTTGACACTCAAATCCATGGATTAAGCCACGAGTCAAACCTCAACTCAAGACAGGTCAATACTCCATATCAAACCTAGCGCCGAGCTTCATAATTCCATTTTCCTCTGTCAAGCACCCAAGATCGTTGGTGTCTTGTGCCAAGCTAAATCAATGATACATGTGTAATGGGATAGATTTTGTATAAATCAATTTCATTATTCAATCCTTGCAGAGGAGATTGAGTTTATTGTGCCAATCAGTAGGGTTTGAGGTATTCAACACGCCAAGCAGACAGACAAGTTGTTGTTGCGAAGTGATCACATAATGCAAGGGTGAAATGCGAGTGCTTTGACAGGTTGAGGGTATCGAGCCATAATGTATAAGCCAAGAGGAGAGCCACGAAATGGAAGATTTATGCCAAAATTTCGCTGTTGCTTAGGATCAACCATCTCACCTTGGGGTTTCTCCTCGGCACAATGGTTTTGTTTGTATGATTTCAGGTGTAAGTGATCTGCATGCGTCATGATGAAATTCTTTCAATGTTCCATATGGAGGATGTATGAAATACGTCAATCGATGCTTTGTGTTGCAACCAGAACTTCAAAATTCAAGGGGTTTTTGTTGACTAGCACAGTCAGGCATTAAATTGGAGCTGCCATTGAATATTCACGAATCCCTCAATTCTCTAGTTTCCAGGGGATTGCACTTGGTGAATAAATTAATTGACCAAAATATATTTGTCATAGCATAAGAAGCCTCCAAATTAGTGGCAATGATGGTGTGATGGCTGAAAAATGGGTCTCAATGGAGGTTGAAGTAGTACCACACCACAATCACTTCATTTGGTGGGAATCCATGTTGTTGAGATTATGCTACCACATAAATTTGTTGTGGGATAATTGTTTAGTTTTTCTGTCAGAACTTGGAAGATATATAAAAAGCATGTGACATTCCGTTGCTGGAGTGGCTCAGTATACCAGATACATATTCACCTCATCTTGAGAAGTGACAACCTTGTGATGAGGTTCTGGAAACAGGATAATGAATGTAAATGACATGCATGTAAAGGAGAGGCAGTGCTAGTTGTGTGCAACCTGATGAATGATATTGTTTATTTAAGATGTGTGTATGATGTTTTTGCAGAATATCCGTTGCCAAAGCTCTTGGACATATCACTAATGCTCTCTTTTGCAACTTGGAAGCATTGATGAATTCTCATCAAAGCATTCCAGTCACCCGTGGCCACTGTTGCAAATAAAATTGCCACAAATGACGGGTTGTTGACATACAAATACTAGGATCTAT
>SNQJ01S0209551.1:0-16073 GCA_010110895.2 Picea sitchensis
TATACCCTTCCAATCCCACAAATTTGTTTATCCTTCATAGGAAGGAAAAGCAACAACTTCCTTCAAAGATGTAAATTAGAACACACGTTCTAGAAATTGATTCAACAGTTCGAAACTCTCTCCAGAAAAGCATTTGAACTCCAACAATACAAGTGTCTCAAAATCCTCCAAAGTAAAGACTACATTGCATAAATGTACAAGGAAAATGCAAATATAAATATGAAGCACCTTAATTTCGAGGTACTCAAAAAAAAAAAACTATCTGAAGAAGCTGAAGCATAAATGTATAGTGGTAGCTTGAATTTAACCATTTGAAGCTAATTTCAAACCTTGCCATCCTTGGTGAAGCATTCTGATTTTTTCAGCAGTGCCAACGATTGCAACTGAAGTGAACCACACCCCTTATGTTGGCCAATCCAGTCCCTTGACTTTCGATTTAAATATTTTAGGTTAAAAATCAAAATGGAGCTTCCTTGTGTACTTTAAATATTATATAACAGCTATTGCCAGGGCACCAAGTGCATTGACATAATTATATATCCATAATTATGAAGCAACGGCCTTTGTTGCATTTAAATAGAAAATGACCTTATAGAAGCCTCAAATGTGAAGTATCATTGATCCTCTGAATCTGCCATCCTTTTTTAAAATAATATCAGAGAGCAGTCATGGATGTGTTGTCAATACATAGTCGATGTGTCATTGTCGGATTAGACCCAAGCAATCCCCTGATAAGGCATTTTATAGCCATCCCGTGCGTAAAGATGCCTACATATTGAGTGGCTTATTTGCATTGTTCCTGTGACTGCCTCCAATTGCTGCCTTCTCTGGAAGAAGAATCATTTGCAGTCTCATTATCTCCTGTAGTGACAAACTGTAGCCTGCTTTTACCAGACTTTCTTCTTACTAATTGTTTTTGCCTATTAAATAATTCCCACTGTGATACAGTAACATCATCTCCATCTTCAACAAGATGAACCTGCATTAGAGAGTTTTGACTCCCGGAACCTTTGATCTGCTTCTGAAACTATCCAGAATTCCTTTGTATTGGGTTTTCATCCCTCCTCGGTACTCTACTGTTTATAAATTCAATAATGCGATACTCAACTTGACGCTGAGACTCTCCACCAAGTGCATGGAAGTCAGGCTGAGATATGTCAATTGCATTAAGCAAGTCAGGAGTGTAAATCTCTGAATGAAGGCGGCCTTCCCATTGTCCTTGACTCATCTCCATCAATAAATCAGAGTATTCTAACTTCTCTTCTGAAATATTCAGTTCCTACATGATTAATTAGAGAAGGATTGCATAAGAAAATGTACAGCAAAATGAAGCTGAAATAGAGAGTGTAAACGGATGAAAGAAACAAAATGATCACATAAGATACAATTGCTATATGGCCCATTTAACAACAGGTTTTGTAGAGATCCATCTTGTATAACATTGAAATAGTTTGAGTCTAATTACTAGTGCATGCCACATAAGGCATTGCAATCACAAGATGGATCCATAGGGACATTACAGCATCATACCATAAAAGCCTTTTTAGTGGCAGACAGTAACATGATTCAAGAAATGGGGAGCTCACTTTTTTTCATTTACTACTTTATCAGCAAGCAACCTTCCTGAAATCTACTCCAAGGTTTTGGTAAATCATATTACTCGGTATCAATAATATATTCCTTGCAGTTTGTTATCAACATAAGCTCTCAGTGAAATGGGTTAATGGTCTATGTGAATACCATAAAAGCCTTTTTAATGGCAAACAGTAACATGATTCAAGAAATGTAGATCAGTACACTTGCTACAATGAGCACCGAGAGAATTTAGTATGTTGATTCATTCAATTCCAATCCCTTTGTGTAATGTCATCCATGAGCTGCTTTGCTTCCTGCAATCTACCCTTTTTTGCAAAGTCCATTGATGAGTGAGTTATATGTAGCAAGAGTAGGCTGAAGACTTTTCTGCAACATTTCATCACGTAATTCAAAGGCCATCTCAATATTGCCCTCTTGACAAAATCCATCTATAAGTGTATTGTATAGTATACGGTCAGGAACAACATCCTTTTTGAGCATTTCACCCAAGAGATCCATAGCAATTTGCACCTTACCTGTTTTGCAGAGTCCTTTCATGACTATAGTGTAAGTAATAAGATTAGGCACGAGACCTTTTCCAACCATTTCATCAAGTAAAGTGAAAGCATCCTTCATGTTACCTGCATTGCAATGAGCATCTATCAGAGTACTATAAGTAATTTCATTGGGAGCCAAACCCTTGCGTGAAAGTTCATTCAATAGATCCTTTGCTTCTTGCAATCTTCGAATTTTGCAAAGCCCATTGACAAGAGAATTGTATGTAACAATACTGGGCATAATACCACTATTGACCATATTATCATACAGCCTCAGAGCCTCATCTGCATTCCCTTTCTTAAAGTAAGCATCAATTAGTGCATTATAGATGGTATTGTCCAGAGTAAATCCATGTTTCACCAAATGATCCAATTGTTCTCTTGCTTCCATCAGGTTTCCTTTCATGCAGAACCCATTAATGATTGCTCTGTAAGTGACAAGATTAGGTACAATGCCTCTTTGTAGCATTTCTTTGTGCAACTCGCTGGCCTTCAACATATTACCTTTATTGCAGTACCCATTGATCAAAGTAGTGTAGCTAATTACATCCAGAACCAACCCCATATGTTCCATTTTACGAAATAAGTGCTCTGCTTCAGTTGGCCTCCCATTTTTGCACAAACTATTCATAAGTGTGGTATAAGTGAACAAATTAAGTTTGAGACCCTTTTTAATCATTTCCCTGCTCAACCGGAGAGCCTCTTCTACGTTACCAACGCTGCAGTACCCACTCATAAGAGTGGTATAAGTAATATGGTTAGGGCACAGATTTTTATCCAGCATTTCTTTTAAGAGTTTATTTGATTCCTGCATTCTTCCTTGTAGACAAAATCCATTAATAAGTACATTGTATGTAACTATATCAGGTTCAATACATTTTTCCACCATTTCCTCGGAAATCTTAAAAGAATCCCACATATTGCCTGCTTTAGAGTACCCATCAATCATAATATTATAGCTAAACCTGTCAGGAAGTAATCCTCCACGAAGCATCCCTTCAAATAAATCCTTTGCAGTTTTTAAGTGCCCATTCTTGCAGAGTGCACTCATAATTGTATTGTACGTAACAACATTAGGTTTAGAGCCATTTTCTTCCATTCTAGGTAATACTTCGATAGCTTCTTGCAACCTCTGATGCTTACAAAAATGATAAATAATAATAGTATATGTATAAATATCTGGACAAATGTTACATCGTTGCATCTCCTCAAAGATGTCACAGACTGTGTCTATGCAGTCTACTTTGCTGAGAACTGCATTATATGACCGGACTCGGGCTCTAAATCCAAGATCTTTCATGCAACAAAGAATAAAAATAGCATCCCTGGTCAACCCGGCTTGAGAATAAATATTGACCATCATATCCAGCACTGATGAACTCGTTTCCCAATTTTTGAATGCGTTGCGGAAGAAGTCACAAATTGAAGGGGCGGAATAACATCCTACAAAAATTTTGAAATCAGTACTCTCGTATGAACAGGAAAGGAGAAAAAACAAGTTACAAAATACATATGCATATTAATACCGTTACAACCCTGACAGAAAAAGTAACTTAAAAGATAGAATCAGAATAAGTTCTGTAAAATTTAAGAGTTTAAACATTGGTATACCTTTGTCAAGCAGGGCTTGCTTGAGGACGGCCCTCAATTCGCGCAACCACCTGGCACGAGCAAGTATGTGAGCGATTGTCAGAACAGAGAAGAGGGTATGCTGGAATCCCTGTTGCTGTCCAACCTTTTTGAAGAATAAGAGTGCCAAGTCTGTATTCCTCCCTAATCTCATCAGAATTTGGTCAATTTGATGTGCTTTTAGTGGAGGTAAATGGATAGAAGAAGCAGCCATTAGTCTGGTTTTGTCCTTGAGGAGAACTCCATGAGGTATTTCTACTAAATCTTCTGTCTTCCTCCTCTGCTTATTTCTTCTTCTCGTGAAACTTGTTCCTCCCCTGCTACAGAATAAGGGCCACCTCTATTAGGTATTTTCATAATCAGAGTCCTGCATTTCCTGAGCGAAGTATTGTGAAATGGGTATGGTATTTTACAAAAAACAGCAGGGCAATGCAGATACAAATATGTATGCACGTTTGAGTTATGATGCCATCCTTTCATTTCATGATGAAGTTTGTTTCGGTTCTTGGATAGAGTCTAAAACCCAAAACCCTGCAGCTCCTCAATGAAGAATACGACTCCATCGTTATAAGGAGGTGAGAAAAAACATAGGTATAAAGAGGTGAGAAAAAACATAGATATCGGCTGCCCCGTGCCCGAACCAGGGGTCCAACTCAGGCAGGGCGTGGCGTCGCTTCTCCGCAACGACGGTCGGAAATACCCTGTCCTTTGCCTGCCCTTCTAGCGCCGAACAAAAAGACCCCTCCGATTTCCTTGCCGGGATGAGGTCGTACACGCTCGCACTGCCAGTTCAACTCTCAGCTGCGGGGGTTTTAGTCGCAAGCTTGCCATGTGAATGTCACTGGATAATATAGCATAATATGCTTATAGTTAACAATCGAACGGATCGATCGTTGAACGGTGGGGATCGATCATCTAGCGTCATGGACCAGAGTTTTATTCTTCATGTTGCAATTATTTTCTTGTATGGAACTCTGGTATTCTTTTTTATGCTGCAAGTATTTTCTTGTATATTAGTGTTGCAAGTTTTTGACATGTTTTGAGACGCTGTAGGTCAGTTTCTGTGTTGTTTGAAGTTTTTCAATATACTTTTCTCGAAATGTCTCTCTTTGTGTTGCAAGATTCTTCTATGTGGTTTCAAAGTTGTTTTAAGGCATCATGGCAGGAGGATATTGGGTATTGTGGGTTCTAAAGGGCACTATGTGCACGAGCACGAGGCACATATTTCATTGCCAATTTACTCAGCAATATCATCTATGTTGTTACACACAAGGTTTGCACATTTTTATGAAAAGTGTTGATCAACCCAACAATTTTTCTATGAGATTATCTTTTGTCATTTAGTGTTGGAGGTCTACATATCTATGTTATTCTCTATATGGTAAGGTTTTGATTTTAGTAACGATATAGTACGTTATGATTTTAGTAACCTTCATCCACCATCTCGACATGCATTCATAAGTTTGAATTCATTGTAGGTATGATAGGATTTGGTTTTGGTAATTGTATGCTTAGTTTGTTGGCAAAATGATGAGCATGGTGGATGAAGATTGGAGACCAAAAAACTTTGAAGGGGAGATTTGAATCCAAGGTTTGTTGTGGAAAAGACTTTGCTATGAATGCAAATTACAAATGATGTCAGTTGAATCTCTCAAAAGCTTATTGGATCCCCTAATGATAGGTGGAGTATCCACTCAAAAGTTCAAACTTTTCTAAACGTCAACACAATTTCATGTATAAAAGCTTTGATATAATTGAAACACTACTAAAGTGATGATCCACCTTTTTATTTGTTGTTTTTGTTTTAGGTTTTGGCTTCATGCTCATTTGATTTTAAGATTCCTCTGTGTTTCGTAATTTCTATGGAATATTTAGGTTGTTATGATTGGTACTTGCTTATCCTATATGAAAAATAAAACTTGTGTTATTGTTTATTAACAATAGTGTCGGTTGACATTACTTAATTTAATTGGTATTTTCTTTGTATACTTGCTTATTTAAGTTGGTGTGGCTAGTAATAACTCAAAATTGCTTTGGGTGTTATTTATGTTGTGACTAATAACTCAAAATTGTTTTGGGTGCTATTGAAATAAACTATAAAGAGTGAATGGAAGGGCTAGATAATTATTAAACAAAGGCAAAGAGAGGAAATTTGTTAAGATTGTCCACGCCTTTGACGTGTCTTATTATTCTTCCAATCAACTAATTTCAAGTGATAACTTGATTTCAATTGAGTCCATAACTATGATGAGTACATTTCAATAAATTGAATTGCATAAACATATGAATTCAATTGAGTCCATAACTATGATGAGTACATTTCAATAAATTGAATTGCATAAACATATGGGAATAGAAATTTCAAATTGGGCTTCCAAAGGGGTTGGATCCATTAGCGAGGAGTGAGGAGTTTTTCACGAGTGGGCAAGGTTCAAGTTCTATGAGGAATTGTCCCCAAGCCATGGGGTTGCCTTGAGGTAATGGTTGAATGTGTGATTGTACCTGAGATTATATTAAAATGATCTCATGACTTGCACACATAAGTGGATCAAAAGCTCACCACCACCATGTCCTTCAATTTAAAAAATTCCTCAAGGGTTAGCTCGATTGGTAAATGCTCTAGTGTGAAAGTTCACAAAGGTCTTGGGATAAAATCTCATCGAGTTTCTCCCCTTCAAGCTACCTATGAAAGGCATAAGGGAGTTGGATCATGCACAACGCCTCTTATCACTTTTAATTTTCAAATTTCATTTTTAAGCCTAAAAGAACCTTATTTTGGGGTTTTAGTGAATCGTGTGAGTTTCAAAGGAACATTTATGTGATTAATCTCTCAAAAGGTGCATGATTCATGCAATAGAGGGTATGAAATCCTAGTAATTGACCAATACTAGCTTGGTTATTTATAGGGTGCAAGAGTGATGGTGATCCATTGGAGGGAGAGACAAAACAAAGACATAAGGAGGTAGGTCTAAGGGGATGTTGTGTTCCGTAGGACCCTATCCAAATGTAGGATTATAAAGTATTTTGACTACTTTCTGACGCAGTATCATCGAGATGCTTCGACTCAATCAATATTTTGATGTTAGTGGGCAACAATTGGAGCCAACCCTCCAAGATATATACGTCTTGACTAGGTTATCGGTTAAAGGGGAAGAGGTAGATTCTAGGCCATAAGTAAAAGGGACAACCAATACAAAGGTCCTGATTTGACTACCATCACTTCCCTTGGATGGGAAAAGTGGACGAGACTATCTTGGTTGGCCATATTAGGTCTGTGGAGATGAGAACAATGGCCAATATAAAGTGCTATGGATGGGAGGGTCATTTGCAACCCATAGGATCTTAAAGATCCAAATGAGGATGGTCAACCAGTGCCTAGTAAGGAGTATGTTCACATGGGTAAGGATATTATTGATGTAGTTATGGGTGCAACAAAGGCACTTCTCGCAATGAGGGCAAGATGAGTTTACTCCTTGGATAGTGGTATGTGCATTATTCTTTGAGTGTTTTCCATGGGTTCACCCATGCCCGATGATCAAGGCCAAAGAGGACCAGGAGATGCAGATGGCATGGTCAAGATAGATGATGCTTCGCCTCAGGGGGGAAGTGGTCAAGAAGGTATTTAACAATGAGTTATTTATTCTGTGGGAGTTACAACCTATCATCCTAGAGGAGTACCCTTACATGGGGATGGACTTCAAGGGAGACCTAGTCTTCCACTCCCAGCAAGGGAGAACAAAGGGTCAATTAGTATGTACCTATTTTAGTTTTTATGTGGTTTACTATACATATGCAAACATCTTTCTTTTTTTTTTTTTTTTTTAATATACATGACCGAAGGCCCAATGAGTTAGGCATGACGCAAACCTAGTGGAACTATTAGAGACTCTTTGATAGAATTTGGAGACATCAATTAAAGAGGTCTTAGAGAGAGAGTTGGATGTACAAAATTTATGGCGACTTTATTAATATGTGGTGATTAATGGTTTGTAGCTTTACATGGTGTGTTATATTTACATGTTTGGAATGGTTTGGAAAATATGACATGTATTTAGATATGTATTTTCCTTTTGTGTTCGTTGTTGAAATCCAATATTTGTTTTGCTAAATTATCTACATAGGTATTATGGCTTCTATGAACATTTATGAATTTAATTTTATTAAATTGTCATGATAGAAATATAACATATAGATACTTTGTAAAGAGGTGAGATTCGCAAATGTTGTAAAATTTGTTCAATTTCATAAGGACTAGCTAGGAATCTAATTGAATTTGAAGATGACATGTGTAGAGGGAAATGGTGTTCATAAGCAAGCCAAGCATCACATCGTACTCATTCTAATTGTCAATGGTGGGATCGAGACAAACACCATATGAATGGAGTAACATCTGTGATGGCGAGTAGGTGGCCCACATAGCCAAGGAAAGATTATGGGTCTCATGGCTAGTGTCATAAATAAATTAGATGTGATAGGGGATATCTACAACCGTTTGAACAAGCATGGAGAAAGTAAATAGTGAGGTACAAACAAAATATAAAATTGATGAAAATAAGACACTAAAAAAAAAAATCATCAGCTATATATAATGGATGGTTGATGCTTGCATCAAGCATATAGATTTTTCAAGTAAATGTTATTGAGGGGATCCTTGAGGGGTATTCTATTACCTACCAAAAACTTAACATATCATAAGACACAAAAGTACACACAATGTACACCAATTGTAAGTGTGGAGCACAACTCCTCAAGAGATAAGAGAGACAGTTACACAATAACTCCTTCAAAGAATAGGAGAACCTCTCCAACTACCAAATACCCCAATACATTCCTATATTCAAATCACATGCCCCCTCAAATACCCAACAATGACTCTCTAAACTCAATTATATTTGGTCTTAATCCTTTATAACAAGTTGTTGCATAATTTTCTCTCCTTTTATTCCATGTGTTGTTGTTGTGAATTCTCCAATGAGGGTGTCGGTTAATGGTTTCAACTTTGATGGTTTCCTTCATTATGCACACCCAAATCATTGGTCTTGTCTTTTGAGAGACAATGGCATCCTCTATCATTTGTGCTTAGTTTCAAATACTCACATCTTTTGAGATAATTCCATCATATTCGACTTTGACATTTTCAAGTTGGAGCCCAACTTCTTCCATTATATTTTGGTGACCTTCTTTAATCTTGTCTTTAGAGCACAACTTCTAAAGAGATAAGAGAGATGAGTTACATAATAACTCCTTAAAGAATAGGGAGAACCTCCACCAAATACCCCAATACATTCATATATCCAAACCACATGCCCCCACCTTCAATAATGACTACATGACTCTATATATACCTATTCATTCACAAATTAGGGCCCTTTATTAGGCTAGTCCTTATTACATATATAATTACCCCATTGCATATATAGTTAACCTAATATGCCCCCTTGGGATCATATCATAGTACCTCCTTCAAAAATCATTGTCCTTAAAACTCTACAATTAAGGGCTTTACATGTGATAAAAACAAGTAAAGAGATTTCATTATATTCCTACCTTCTTGTAGCCATTGATGATGATCCATCCATCAAAACTCAATTATATTTGGTCTTAATCCTTTATAGTTGGTTGTTGCATAATTTGATTTCATTTGATTCCATGTGTTGTCATTGTGACTTCTTAAATTTGTTGTATTTGTTGGTCTCTAATAATATCTTGTCAAACAAATGGTTATGCGGGATGCCCCTGCTCCATGAATACTATTGAGTATTCCATCTTCTTCCTTGGTAATGGATGTTGTTCTTCATTCTTCTTAAAACCCTCTTGGTAATGAGGGTGTTGATATGGTTCCAATTTGATGGTTTTCCTTTGTTCTTCACATCCATATCATTGGTCTTGTTTTTCAAGACGATGGCATTCTCCATCTTTTGTGCTCAGTTTCAATACTACCTACTTTTGAGATAATTTCATCATATTTGACTTTGACATTTTCAAGTTGGAGCTCAACTTCTTCCATTATCTTTTGATGACCTTCAATTTATCTCGCTGGGCTCTTTAGGAGCACAACTTAAATATAAGAGATATGAGTTACACAATAACTCCTTAAAGTAAATAGGGAGAACCTCCCTCCAAATACCCCACATTCCTATGTATCTGAAATCACATATTCCCCGATCTAATAATGACTACATTACCTCTATATATACGTATTCATGTGTTGCACATGTGGGCCCTTCTCAAGACACATTAGAGCCGACACACACACACACACATATGAGTGTGTGTATTGTTTTATTTATTTGCTTTGCTGAGCCCCCCACACACAAAATGCTCACCAATACCTCCACACCATGTTCTCTCGTGGATTTCAAGGAGGTTTTTCATGGACGTAGCAAGTACCGATATCTAGTGCCATGAACCACATGTAATAAATGTGTGTGTGTGTGTGTGTGTACCGATATCCGGTGCCATGAACCACATGTAATCAAGGAATAAATAAACAATACACACACACACACATACACACACACACACACACACACACACACACATATGTATGTATGTATATATGTGTGTGTGTGTGTGTTGTTTATTTATTTATTTTTGTTGAGCCCCCAATATTCCAAAAATGCTCAGCCACACCATGTTCTCTCGTGGATTTCAGGGAGGTTTTCCGTGGACATAGCAAGTATCGATATCTAGTGCCATGAACTACATGTAATAAATGTGTGTGTGTACCGATATCCGGTGCCATGAACCACATGTAATCAAGGACCCAAATTTCCATTACTCATTAAATGTGATATACCCCCTCTCTACCTAGCACTTTTTCTTCTCCTCGATGCCACCAACCTAAAACAATGGTTAGTTGCATTGGAACAGTCAAATGAAAAGTGTTGGGCTGCTTTACAAACTAATGAGACCATGAAAAACAAAACAAGGCCCATTAGGATTGACAGATCCATCCTCACTCCTTTCACAAAGGTGACCGTGTCCTTGCCTCTAGCCTAGCTAAAGAGAAGTTAGGCCCTAGGAAATTCAAGTTCTTATGGGGTGGCCCCTTTATCATCTAATGATGCTTGGAGAAGGGGGAATATGAAATTTTTGACCACGAAGAAGAATGATATGAGCACAAGGGGGGAATGTGTGTGTGTGTACATACATACATACATATGTATGTATGTATGTATATGTGTGTGTGTGTGTGGTACACACACACACATATGCCCCCCTTGGGTTCATATCATTCTCCTTCGTGGTTGAAAATTTCATATTCCCCCTTCTCCAAGCATCATTAAATGATAAAGGGATCACCCCATAAGGACTCAAATTTCCTAGGGCTTAACTTCTCTTTAGCTAAGCTAGAGGCAAGGACAAGGTCACCCTTGCGAAAGGAGTGAGGATGGACTTGACAATCATAATGGGCCTCATTCTTTTTTTCATGGTCTTGTTAGTTTGTAAAGCAGTCCAACACTCTTCATTCGATTGTTCCAATGCAACTAACCATTGTTTTAGGCTGGTGGCATCAAGGAGAAGAAGAAATTCTAGGTAGAGAGGGGTATATCGCATTTAATGAGTAATGGATTAGATATACAACTACCCCATTGCATATGCATTTAAACCCTTATATGCCACCCTTGGGATCATATCAAAGTACCCTCCTTTGAAAATATTTGTCCTCAAAACTATACAGTTAAGGGATTTACATGCAATAAAAGCAAGTAACATGATTTCCTTATATTCCTACTTTCTTGTTGCCATTGATGATGATCCATCCATCAAAACTCATATTTATCTGGTGTTAATCCTTTATAGTTGGTTGTTGCATAATTTTATTTCCTTTGATTCCATTTGTTGTTGTTGTGACTTCTCCAATTTGTTGTATTTGATGGTATTTGATAATATATTGTCAAACAATGGGTTTGTGATGCATTATTCCATGAATATTATTGATTATTCCATCTTCTTCCTTGGTAATGTCGATGTTGATCTTCTTGTCTTTCTTGAAAACGTTCTTGGTAACGAGGGTGTCGATACAGTTTCACCTTTGATGGTTTTCCTTTGTCCTTCACACCCATATCATTGATCTTCTTTTTTGAGACAATGGCATCCTCCATCATTTGTGCTCAGTTTCAATACTACCTATTTTTGAGATAATTCCATCATATTTGACTTTGAAATTTTCAAGTTGGAGCTAAACTTCTTCCATTATATTTGATGACCTTCCTAAATCTTGTCTTTAGGATCAAAACTCCTAAAGAGATAAGAGAGATGAATTACAAAATAACTCCTTAAAGAACAAGAGAACCTCCTTCAAATACCCCAATACATTCCTATATCCAAATCACATATTCCCCCCTCTAATAATGACTACATTACCTCTATATATACTTACTCACTCATTTCACATGTGGGCCCTTTATCAGGTTGACCCCTATTACAAATACAATATATATGCCCCTCTTGGGTTCATATCATTGTCCTTCATGGTCTAAAAGTTCATATTTCCCCTTTTCCAAGCATCATTAGATGATAAAGGGGCCACCTCATAAGGAATCGAATTTCCTATGGCCTGACTTCTCTTTAGCTAGGCCAAAGGCAAGGACAAGGTCACCCTTGCTAAAGGAGCGAGGATGGACCTGCCAATTATAATCGGCCTTGCTTTGTTTTTCATTGTCTCGTTAGTTTGTAAAATAGCCCAACAATCTTCATTTTATTGTTCTGGTGCAACTAACCATTGTTTTAGGTTGGTGGTGTCAAGGAGAAGAAAAATTGCTAGGTAGAGAGGGGGTATATCGCATTTAATGAATAAAACGACCTCTATGCCATAAACAATATTGAGGGCTTGCAGTTGATGGTAGTTTTGACAAATGTTCAATAACCCCATAAATCCAAGAACAACACATGAATCCAATTGGTATTGTGCTTGTTTATAGTGCTTTAAAGCATGGTTTTGAGTACTTTATTGATGACCTCTACTTGGCCATTAGCTTGAGGATAATGAGGAGTTAAAAACTTGTGTCTGGTGTTAGCACCGGGAGTTACCCTTAGACTGCTAGAAGAGTAAGCCCAATACCCATTTGAATATGAACAATTAAATCAAGTTTTATGCTTGGGTGGATCAACAAGACTAATCGAGAAAGGAGAGGGAAGCAAACTAATTGCAAATTAATAATATTCCATTGGGCATGAGGTCATAAACACTCTCCATATTGAAGGCACTCAAGTTGCATACCAAACAAAAGGTTATATAATGATGGAAAGAACAATGAAGAGAATGACAAAGAGTAGAATATCCAGTAGGCAGGGATCTTCTCTGCAGAGTGAATAAGAACAACACTTCAACAAAACAATGATCAATGAGAAAGGAACAACATATCCTCTGGTGTTCAAGAGTTTGTAAATCAAAAGTAGTTATGATCCTTAAAATCTGTAATTAGTTCAAGTGAGAAGACAAAAAAAAATGGAAACAAAGATAAACTAACAATCTGATAGAACAACTCTCATGAATCTTCGATGGCAGAAAATGATTACAAACAGGCCCTCAGGCTTACAAATAAGCTTATTTCATCCTCAATCACTTTCGAGCCTCTGGACCAAACCATTTTACAATGTTTTTTCCCAAAATATATAGGATATCCTTTTTATAAAGTTGAGGGATCTGCCATCTTAAGACTTTTCCAAAATTAGAAGAAGTTACAATAAAATAATAAAAAATTCCAAACAAACTGCTAGATTTTAAGGTTCAGTTCTTGACTTAATTAATACATTCAAATCACAAGAAAACCACATGCGTTCAGTGGAAAAATAGTTGGTCCTTCTCCTCCACATGATGACTTGACAAGTACATTCTAGCTGGTAGATGAAAAGACTTGGTCTCAAACTGACTGTGTGGTTTTGCAGTGTCCATGTTAAACTCGTTGCGAAAACTCTTCCTACAACACTTCCGCAATGTGTACAAGCTCACTGTGAAATCTTTGTTTCTGACTGTCTTCAACTTCAAGCCTTATTTTAGTTATGTGCAAGTTGTATAATGGTTTTGACTTCTCTTTATGTTTCAATCTCTCTTGAATTGTGCAACAATTTGTAGAAATTTCAACTAAAGAGAGGGACAATTCTCCTTCAAGTATTTGAACCCCTCCGACTTCATGACTTCTCACTTCTGTATATAATTTAACCATTACTATGTGTTAAAATTGCTCACTGTTCACATTTAAATCCTTAACACTTTCAATTAATCACAATGTCATCATACTCAAAATAATATGCCTTCCAAAACAAGCTGCACAAGAATTTTGTTTACTCTCACTTCTTCTTCTTAACATTTAACACAATTCCAATGAACACACGGTCATTTGTATCGACTCTGTTCAGAATCCAAACCATCAACCATTGTCATAAATCAATCCTTCAAATCAAACACAGACACAAGTTCTTTTAAAATCGTGCTCGATTCCATTCCTCAATTCAATTTAACAATTAAATTGCAATGAAACCATACTGTTATAGAACTCGTGCCCATCTCTGATGGTGAAATCAACGATATGGTGCATGATATCCATCAAACATACATAGTGGACAGCCAAAACACAATCATCAATATTTCAAGTTGCAATAATCCTGATTGGCAATTTAAACACACAGTAACAACAACCATCATTTCAACTTATACGATGTTGTAGGAACACACAGACCATTCAAAACACAAGAGCATTTCTGTGAATGTACATGTCTAATTACTTCGAATCAAAACATCAAACAATGTTGAGTTATCAATCCAATACAAGGAGACACCGACTGTATGCCCAATTCCATTTCTCAAATCAACCAATTTAAACCATGTTGAACTATCAAATCAATTGCAACAATAAAAGAATACATTGATTATACACCAATCATAAAAACCATTGTCAATGTTATTAATGGAGACAACCAATAATCAACCACTTTTGACGATACTCCACCAACTCATAACAGTCAATCATGTGCCTGATGGGAAATAACTGGTTCATTTATCAAAATCGGGCTTAAAATAATCAAGGGTGGGCTCTGAGTAATCAAGGGTTTGCTCGGTGGAACCAACTATAGAGGAGAACCCTTCGAGACAACACAGTGGACACACAGGCCACATAACCATTTGTTTGCAAGACAGGTGACAGTTCACAACAGGCAGGAGAGATTATGAACAAAGGAGCATAGGTTCTTCACTGGACAATAAATAACACCAAGAACATGCAAGGCATAACCCTCGCGGTTTTCCCCAAAAAAACAATAATGTTGATATAAAAGAAGAGCCATGAAATAGAAACCAACCCTTAAGGTGAGCCTCTTGGAATAATAGCCATCATAACCCACTGCGCAGACACCAACAACATAACGAGCCCACTACCAGGTGAAAATGATATGTGGTGACCCAACGTGGTTCAAAATCAAACACATCAACCCCATAACACCAAATATGACTAGTAAGTTTACAAGAACTGTGTGGAGATGGCCATCAAGTCTAGACCGAATGAAACCCTTCAACCAAAACCCATAAGACAATAGAGAGCCTTCATGGCTTCCACCACACAGAATCATCAATAAAATCGTGACTTCAACTATCCATTTTTTTCATTTACAATGAATACACACAACCAACCATTCCAGAGAAATATCACAAGTTTACATAGTTTCCAGTCTCAAGAAAAGCACAGACCAATACATCACCGATCCAATATTTATTTCATAACCAGATTGAGTTCATGGATGGCGGAAAAGATATACTTGTAACCAAAAAGCCTTAAAAGTGTGAGCTTGGTCGAGCAGTTATTTCCTTGCCTGGAAATCAGAGCTTAACCACAACGAACAACAATTGAACAATAACCAAGCTAGGGTGACAACCAGTGGGAGAGGTATGGAGTGACGTGCAGTAAATGCACGTTGCTTCCATCCTCTACTCATTCAATTACTTAGTACAGGCCAGCCAACCATCAATTAATCCATGCATCGAAATTAACATCCATTACTTTCCAAGTGCACCACCCTATCCAAACTAACCAATGTCCAAAACCATAACACATATCGAATGTGCCTTCATATAACTCAATACATCGTATAGCCACTAACTTTGTTATCTAGGACTAACAATAATTCTTTTAATTTCATTTGCATATAATGTAGCATAGCATAGTATAGTATAGGATAGCTCCTCTTCCTTGGATTTTTTTTCTCATATTGCTTTTATCTCTTATCACGACTAACATGTGTTTTTGTGCAGGTGTAACATGTAATAGATCATGGCGCCAATAGCATTGTAATAACAGTTCACATAAGCCATCA
>SNQJ01S0209552.1:0-16073 GCA_010110895.2 Picea sitchensis
CAGATTCGGGTAGAAGGTTAAAAGTTGAGTCTTGAGGGTCATGATCTGCGTATAAGCTTAGAGCCC
Source organism: Picea sitchensis (assembly GCA_010110895.2). Classification (NCBI taxonomy): domain Eukaryota; kingdom Viridiplantae; phylum Streptophyta; class Pinopsida; order Pinales; family Pinaceae; genus Picea; species Picea sitchensis. The sequence goes on from SNQJ01S0209552.1 coordinate 67, forward strand.
TAGATTATTAGTCCGTAGGGTATAATACCCCACAACAATAATGTTTTACTAGGTGATGACTCGAAAACTAGAATCATAGGACGAGGAAACGTCAAGTTGAGGCTCATAGATGGAAGGATTAGAACACTTTCTGGTGTTATGCACATCCCAGGATTGACAATAAATTTTATTTTTGTAAGAAAACTGGATGATGCAAGAGTAAAAACAATATTTGAAAAAGAAACCTGGAGGATGGTTCGAGGAGAAATGGTGTTGTTGAAGGGAGTTCGGATTGGAACTATGTATAAGCTACAAGGAAGCACTATTAGTGATGGGTGTAATAGTTCCATTGTCCTGATATTGGAGCAGAATAAGAAAAAAATCCTACTGTCTCTGGAGAAAAGGTTATGTTGTGGCGTCAAATACTAGGGCATATCAGAGAGAATGGTAACCGTAAAGGTATAGTTGAAGGTATGCCTAACTTCTCTTTGGATTTTTATTTCTGTGAACATTGTGTATATGGGAAGTAGAATCGGGTAAGATTCCCCTCTGGTGCAATGAGGGAAGAATAAATTCTACAACTAGTGCACAATGATGTTTTTGGACCTATGTCAGTTCCATAATTGGGAAAATCTATGTACTATGTCTTGTTTATAGATGACTTCTCGATGAATACTTGGATATATTTCCTCATGAAGAAATATGAAGTATTTGGTAGGTTTAAAGAGTTTAAGGATCTTGTTGAGAATCAAATAGAGAAAATAATTAAGGTTTTGAGGATAGATAATGGTGGAGAGTTCTGCGGGAATGAATTTGAATAATTATATAAGAAGTGCGGTATAGAAAGGTAGAATACTACTCCATATACGCCTCAGCAGAATGGAGTTGTAGAAAGGATGAATAAGATGTTGATGGAAAAATAAAGGTGCATGCTCAGTGGTGTCGGGTTAGGGAAAGAATTTTGGGCAGAGGCAATGGGTACTGCATGTTACCTAGTCAACATATCACCCTCATCAACACTAGATGACAAGACTCCACAAGAGGTATGGACTGGTAAGAAACCTTCTCTCACACATATCAAGGTATTTGTTTGTGAGGCCTATGTTCATGTTCCAAAGGAAAACATGAGTAAGCTAGATAAGAAGGCTAAAAAGTGTATCTTTATTGGGTATAAATATGGTCTCAAAGGTTATAAGCTTTCGAACCCAGAAACTAAGAAGGTTGTGTATAGACGAGATGTGGTATTTAGAGAAATGAAGGATGTTGTCAAATAGGAAGTCCTACCAAGTAAGGAAGAACTAGATAAAATAGAGTTTGAGCCAAAGGATGATGATCAGACTCTATACAAGAACAAGAATAAGAAGAATAAGATCCTCATACTCTAGTATTGAGGATATTGGTGCAGGAAAAAAGGCTATCGGAAAGGTATACTCCACCTGATTTCCCTTAAAAATTTTCTTTGTCTATTATTGATGATGATCCTAGAACTGTTAGGGAGGCAGTGGATTCAGAGGATGGGAAACTCTGAAAAAAGACCATGGTTGAAGAAATGGTAGCCTTGGATAATATTGAGGCTTGGGATCTAGTGGAGTTTCCGACTGGAAGAAATCCCATTGGTAGAAAATGGGTATTTAAAAGGAAGTTGAATGTAGAAGGAAAAGTGGATAAATACAAAGCTCGGTTAGTAGCAAAGGGCTATTCCCAGGTTGAGGGAATTGATTTTGGTGAGATTTTTTCTCCTATTACCAAGTTAACTTCTATTAGATTTATTTTATTTGTTGTTGTTGCGTTTGATTTTGAAGTAGAATAGATGGATGTGAAGAAAACATTCCTACATGGGGATCTGGAAGAAGAAATCATATGAAGAATCCAAAATGATTTTATTTTAAGGGAAAGAAGGAGTTGGTATGTAAGATGAAAAAGTCCATGTATGGTTTAAAAAAATCACCAAGGATGTGGTATAAAAAATTTGATACTTATATGTTGGGACTTGCCTTCACAAGAAGCAAAGAGGGTCATTGTGTGTATTTTAAATTAATTGGTGATCATTTGATTTATTTGGTATTGTATGTGGATGACATGTTGCTGATAGGAAACAACAAGGAGATTATCTAGGATGTGAAAACTCAGTTCTCCTCTAAATTTGAAATGAAGGATCTTGGTGCTGCAAATTTCATTTTGGGAATGGAAATTAAAAGAGATCGGAAAAAAAGGAAAATCTGGTTAAATCAAAGAAAATATGTTGAGACAATATTGAAAAGGTTTAATATGCAGGAATGTAAACCAGTCAGGGTCCATATTCCTGTAGGTGTAAATTTATCCGCGAATCAGTGTCCCAAGACACAGGAAGAAGAGGAGGACATGTCTCGTGTTCCATATGTGAGTGTGGTTGGCAGTTTAATGTATGCAATGGTTTGTACTAGACTGGACATTGCACATACAATGAGAGTTTTGAGCAGGTATATGTCAAAAATATAGAAGGAGCATTGGACAACAGTAAAGAGAGTTTTCAGGTATTTGCGTGGCACCAGTAGTTATGGATTGTGTTACCAAGGAAGACCAGTTTTGGACAGATTATTGGACATACATGGCTTTGTGGATACAAACTGGGTTGGGTATTTGGATCGTAGAAGATATACAAGTGGGTATGTGTTATATTATTTGCACATAGGTATGTGTTATATTTTTTCCTCATTTTTCATGCCTGTTTTTGGGAAGTTTTTTGGCACATGGTTTTTCATCGATGGTTTTCTATTTTCAGTTAAGGAATTAGGGTTGTTGACTAATATAGGTCATTGGATTATGGTTTTGGATGCCACTGGATCATATATGGATATTGTATTGTAAAAATTGTATGAAGTGAGATGAATATAGAAGATGATGGTTTTTCTGATTTGGGTTTCTAGGGAAAAAATCTTTGTGTAATGTGTGTATTTTCCATTGTATCTTTTATGTTCTTTTATTGAAAATTTGTTTGCAGTAAATAATTGTATAAGGTTAAAATACTCATTTTGGCGTTGCTTCCAGGGAGGATTTTGAATCCTCTTTCATTCCCCAATGACACTTTGGCAAGATTTGATCCCAAATCCTTTCTCGTAATCTTTCCTGGTGACTCCATTTGAGGGAAGTTCCCTTTTCCATTTTTGATGATTTTTCATAAAATTCATCTAGCAACTCCATTGAGGTATTACCCTAAGTAATAGAACCATGGTGTCATGGGATCCATGGGAATTCCATAAGCTGTACCCTTCTATTGATGTTCAAAATATCCCTGGATATCCAAATCATTTCTCTACGGAGTGGAGGGAAAGTTTCCCTAAATTTAATGGTGATCTAGCTCTAGTAGTCACCCATATCTTGAATTATATGAAGTATACTTCAAGATTAAATGTGCTACATGAAGATGTGCTGATGAAAATTTATGTTTCTTCTCTAGAATCAAGTCAAAGGAGCTGGCTTGCACACTCATGTGATCCAAAAAGTATCCCATCTTCTACAAATCTCATTGAAGAATTTCTTAGGCATTGTCGACCAACTACTTAGGATTTGCAAGATAATTTCCAAGATCCCAAAGATGCTATTTGTAGAGAAGGTTTTCCAGTCGATGAGGAGACGATAAATTAGGAATGGAAAACTGAAGAAGAGTATCACCCACCCATTGCAGAAGAAATGATGGAAGAAAAAATCCATGAAGAAATTTTCCAAGAAGATCTCAATGATGAAGACCTAGATGAGACATCAATGTCTATTATCCCACTTGGTGAAGGTGAAGTTATCCTGCCTCACCTTCCTCCTGCTCATGAAGATGAAGAAATGATCAACATAAGTGACGTAGATGATCTTGTGGAAGACCCTTCTGATGTGGTTGATCAACATATTGAGGATTTCATACATGTTGGGAGACGTAGATGGGGTGTGGGTTGCATCATTTTTGATGGAGATACTATTTACAATGTTGAAGGTAGCTCTCAAACAAAAGAGTTTGATTTTTCATCTTCAGAGGACTGGTCTTCATGTGTATATGATTCAAATGTTTTTCATCCTGATGATGATATGGTTACATATTTTTTTCCATCCATTCGAGGATGATTTTTCACAGCATACTCAGGGTGATCTTTAGTCATCCTTTGGGAGTTGTGATGCATATCCTTTCAGGGATACAAATTTGTTATATGAAAAATTTCATCCACCTTCGCCCTCGTATTTAGACGGATACCAACACATGGCCATTCCACAACAATCAAAGACTCATACCACATAGAAGTCGTGTTTTCATCTTGGGGCCCTTCAGAAATATTTGCAGATGAAGAAGCAACCTATTTTGGATGTGGGAAAAGAGTCCTTCTTAGTATTTGAGGTCGTCCCTTATCATGTTTCCTCTTCTCTCAGGAATCATAAAGTTTACTTGCGATCTCTTATATTTTATAATCCTTCAGGGAGTAGTGATATTCTAAGTGAAGATGAAGACGAGCCATCAGCTATACGTGGTATCCTGATTCAAATATGGATTGATCAGGCTTGTGTCCATTCTCTCTAGTAGGATTTCTTCCCTTCCACCCATCTCCATGAGTTTCTTTCTATGATTAATTACATGCTTAGTTGTGATTATGACTATTTTATGCTCGACTTATATTTTTTGTATTACATGATTAAACATAGGGGAGATACCTTGATGACATGATCTGTTGGTTGCACTAGTCTTACGAATTCACCTGACATTTCAAGACCTAATCTTCAGGGCCCCAGGGCCCTAGGTAAGTAGGTAGACCACATTGATTTCTTGCATTTGCATATTGATTGCTCATGGTAGTTTAGTTGCATTTCATATTTAATTTTCATTTTTCTCTTCTTGCATTATTGATTTAGATGTTTCTCTTCCAACATATATATGAAAAATTAAAAAAAAATATTATTTCCTTTAGTTGTCAATTTTGAATTTTTTATTTTGATTTTATGGAAAAAGGGTGAGTAGAGCCACCCTATATTTTATGGTTTTATGTTTCAGTGTATGAACAAGTATAACTAGGATATGTTGAGGTTCTCATGCACTCTATGACGAGTACATGTCCCCAAGTAGGAGCCAAATTTTATCCCCAATTCCTAGGGATAACTAAGGAGATGATGTCTCTAGGCCCTCAGGTTTCAAACATGGAGTACTAAGAGATAGATGGCTGAATGTGTCCACTTGCATAGATAGAGGCCTTCCTCAACACCACATATTTCAAATTAATCACGATGTTATCTACCACATCATCTTGCTTTCGGAAGACATTGGGTCTTTCTCCATGAGGTACAAGCCAGGTATTATGGTGAGTGTCGTTTCAATATTTGAGGCATTTGAGTGTGTTGTATTTAAAGTTGCTTTTGATTATGTAACATCTTCTTGGAAGCTATGCTATTTTCCATATTTCACCTTGGTGGTTGACATTGCGCCCTTGTGAGTGGCCACCCTTCGAGTTAATTTTTCTACTGGGAGGTACCCTTGACAAGTTGTCATGCCATTCCCAAACATACTTACCACTTTCCACACTTCATCTCCTCGCCTCCTTATCTTTTTGGATTTTCGAGTGTACTGACCCAAGAAGGGATTGTCCATCATTAAATGGAAAGAAGGGGTTGAAGGCCTAGAGGGAATGTAGCTGGAAAAAGATAAAATACAAATCATAACCTTCCAGATACTCTCCCAAAGAGGTCTTGATAAAAATGAAATGTTTCCCTTAAAAAATCAAAGACCTTCAAAAGAAAATATATACAAATATAATGTCCCACTTGTTGAGGGATCTACCCAAGTGTGTTACAAGCTTGATTTTACCCCTATTTCACTCTTTGTACCTCTCCCTTCAAGTGACATTGTGGTATTCCTCCCCAAGATATATGTTATCCCATAGGAAATACCCAGTTTTTTGGACCTTAATTAATTAACGACATTAAATGGGTTTGGAAAATGGATGCATTGAAAACTAAGGTGTAACACACCCTCTACAAAGGCACCCATAAATAAGACACTACAATTGCTTGTATGTCATGAAACCCATACCCAAAAGTATTTCCCCCATCCACTTCATCTTCTTCACATGGTTTAGAATGGGGGTCCACCTGGGAAAAACTCTTGACTTAGGGAATGACTCACCAAATAGGTCACTTTGTCAACCCTCCCATACCTAAAATTGGTAAGTTGAATAGGGTATTTGAGCACTTGTTTAATTTGATGAGGTGGTTTTTTATTTACATGCTTAGGTGACTCTTTTATTGATTTGATTTACTTCACATGATGCATTTGAATTGAGATCCTTAGAGGGTGTATTCATTGTCTTTGAAGGACCTTGCTTGGTGGATAGTTTCAGAGGAACAAGTCTAGCTTGGGATTCCTTGGGGAAATAATCCCATAGGGTGGATTCCATGGCTTGCACACAAAATGACGATGACAGCCTTTGGAGGCTTGAAATAGACCATGAAGGATCTCACCTAGCCCCTACAAGGCCAATGTTTTCCTTTTGGAGGTCAAAACGCCACTTTGGAGGGCTTGACGTCACCCTAGGGATAAGGTTTTTGTGGTGGTGGTGTTGAATTGATTGATACTTTCCACCTTTTTATGGAGGAGACCCTAGCACATGAGAGGGAGGCCTTTAGAGGCCCAATGTTTCACCTCCAAGCTCAAACAATTTGCTAGAAGTTCCAAAATGTCACCCTAGAAAGGGTTGACGTCATATTTAGGGTTTCTTATGTGAATTTTTAGGGTTAAATTTGAATTTAATATTGTGATGGGGAAAAATAAAGGGAAATGTCTCCTTTTTTTGGTTTACCCTAACTTAAGTGGAAAACACTTTTTAGAAGATGTGTATAAATAAGAATCATTTCATTTTATTTTTATCATAACTCTCTTAAATTGGAGAGGATTCTTAGTTGAAATTTGTGATCCTCTTGGGAAAATTCATCTTCTCTCTATCTTGTGCTATGGTTTATCTCTTTTCTCATGGAGTGAAGTGGTGCACTATCTCTCAGAGGTTATTTCTCTTCCTTTGGTGATGAAAAATACTTGGTAACTAGGGTTTGTCTTAGGATTTTTTTGGAATTGGTAAGAAAAATATGCATACTATTAGTTTTGTTTCTTGTTTCATGGTTATTTTTGGCTAGATTCTTGGAGGAGTATAAGGGCATACACCCTCCACCAAATTTAATCATTTGTTTTTTTGAAATAAGCTATTGCAAAGGTTGTTAGGAGGAGTAAAAGGGCTTACACACTCCTAGATTTACCTTGTTAGATTTTACTTTCCCTAGTGAGTAAAAGGGTTTACACCCCTAGGGAGATATTAGATCTAACCTATTACAAGAGAACTCCATAAACCATTTGTAAAGGCACTAATCATTTATTTCATTGGAGAAATAAAATACTTGCCTTGGAATGTGTGATTTTTCGAGATATTGAATTTGTTCAAGTTGGAATATTTTCTTAGTGTTATAAGCTTTCTTATTCCCTAAGGGCATCCTCCTTAGGCCAAGAATTTTGTTGTTGTTATAAACTTAAAGATACAACCATTAACGCTGCATACAACTCTCTCTTTTACTTGTTTCTGTTGGCATTTTTACAGGAAGAGTGTACTTGTCATTGATGGCAAGAACAACAACGACGATGGAAAACATGAAAGCAACGATGAGAGTTAAAAGATTCAAACTTTGGAAGATATGCAAGGAGTGCACATATCCACAATTCGACTAAGTGTCGAAGTGACTCTTTAAGGAGTAAAAGGAGTAGAAGGTGTGAAATCTTAGGAGGAAGAGAGAAAGTGGTTGTTGTATCACCAATACAAAGGACCAATAACCGTCCGATCAAGTCAAGGTGCGTGAGCCTTAATTCTTTGCACACACAGGAGAGTGAAATTACCAAAGTTATGAAGTCTTGAAGTAATTTGAGACCGTTCATCACCAGGAGGAGAATCTGGTTCTTTATCGTTGGGAGATACGTGTCAATAGACCATGAGTTCAGGAGGGAGCAAAGTTTGAGATTTCAAATCCCTGAAGTCCAGAGAGTCGGAGTAAATTTCAGTCATCAGATCATTTTAAAGTGGAAGGACAAGATAAGTTGAAGAAGGGTGTGCTAATCTCAGTTGCTGATAATCCGGTGCTCGGATCTACGGTCGACAGGGCATATCGGACCACCCCCCCGACCTTTCTGCCTTTAACCGTGGGGGGGGGGGTCTGAGTTGGTGGTATTTACCATGTGGGACCCTCATACTTGTCACATTCCTATCAAATCAGACCCCCCTCACTCATTACCACTTACTGCCTAACCCCCCCTCCGAGTAAACCACCAAACCACTCATACATACCACCTTCACGCTCCGATGTCACACTCCACTACCTGCTACACATCACACTCCAATACCCTGCCCTGCCTCCACACTCCACTACACTGCCTACACGTCACACCCACGTCAAAAAATACATGTGGCACAATCAGATAATGACAAGTGTCAAGATGAAATCGACATTTCAGGCTCGTGCAAATCACGAATCTGAGTGACATGTGGAAAAAACTCGGCTTGTGCCACATGATCAAGTGACGTAAGAAAGTTACGTCACTCCGAGAGTTTTACTTCGAGAGTTTCACCACTAGCAGATGCCTAAAGTCCCGAAGTCCCGAATGCCAAAGTCCTAAAGTGGACATAAGTCGTTCGATCTGAAGATCACTTCGAGTGAATTCTCAACCGTTGATCAAAATATAGTGGAAGAATAGCGTAAGTAGAATAACTGAAGTAAATGGTGTCCATCCATCACAATGCTTGATTAAGTCCTAGACTATGGATTAAGTAGTGAAAGAATAAGTGTAAACCGTCTGATCTGGTCGGACAAGTGTCAATAGATCTTCCACTCTGGAAGATTGTCATATGGTAAAAGCGAGATTTGAGAGTTGAAACTCTCGAAGACTGGAAGGCTGGAATCAATCGTAGCCGTTGATTTGGATGGAAGCTACGTGTCAATGGATCGTGGAGATATGGGATCACATGTGGAAGTAGGAAAGGAAGGCAGATAGCAACCATTGATCGAGTGGCATCACCAAGGGATTGGAGATCAACGGTCATGCTCAATTATGGGGCAAGAACATGCTCAGGTCTTAATTTTTCTTGAGCGGGCCGCAATCAAAACCATGGTTTTGGAGAAAGGAAATGTGGAGGCTCGAGGTATATTGTGGGGACAAAAGTGGTTTGATTAAAACCACCTTTGGATGCACACAAAATTGCATGGTCACATGATATCATCGCCCAAGGTCATATCGAAAAATGGAGCTAGTGCTCGCTAGACCGAGATTGGGAAGCGCCTTATGAATAGGCGTCTGTTCACCACCGGTGGTCACATGAAGGAAGGGGCTTAGAAGCCAAAGAAGCCAAAAATGACCGACTGTAACTACTAGAGAAGATGAAGAGTTGCGACTTCCAGAGAAGCCAAAGAATCTTTGGATAACGAACACTGATGATGAACAAATTCAACATAACCGCCATAGAATATGAAGAGTTGTGGGAATGATCATGCAGATGACTTGGCGTGAGAAAGACATGAAGAACAGAGAAGAGAGTGTGATTTTTTTGATAGCTATGTATGTGGGTAGAAGGAGATGCAGTGAAGGACTTAAGTGAAGATCAGAGACACAACGCACAACATGCAGAGGCAGAACAGAGGATGAAAGGTAGAAGCGAAGCTGAACATGTGTAGTTGTGTGCGCAAGAGGAAAAATAAAAGAGCATAGAAGCTGAAAGAGGCAGAAGTGGAATACAACATAGAAGCTGAAGAAGGATGAGGAGACATGGAGTTGTAACAGACCATATCAGAGACAAAGAAAGTAAGTAAATTTTTGTAAGTTTCAATTAGGGTGGAAGGGTGGTGCTAGGGAGGATTACAGTCCTCTAAATTCTAGTTGGTGCTAGAAGATATTTTGGGGGTTGGTGCTTCCATCTAGTGGGTGCTAGAGAAACCTAGGAGTTAGTGCTTCCATCTAGTTGGTGCTAGAGAAATATGAGAGTTGGTTCTCTCTGCAAGTTGTAGCTTCCTATCAAAGGTTGTAGCCTCATATTTGAGTTGGAGCTCAAATACTGTTATGTACATGAAATTTGGAGCTTAATTGACATCCTAAGAAGAAGAGGTTTTCACCCTTTATGGGTTTCCTCATGAAAATCAATGTCTCTGTGTATTCTTTGTGATTGATCAAATATTGTATATCTATGCATGTTAAGTTATTAGCAACACATTAAATAATAATCTAGAAGGAATAAAAAATAACAGGAAAAGTTTCAAGCTTATTTACATAATTGATTCACTCCCCTCCCCCTCTCAGTTATATTTTCAACAATTGGTATAAGATCCGGTGCCGTTGATCAAAGGTAGATCCAGAATCTTGAACATGAATAGTCATGATAGAAGTTCAACTAATAGACCCCCTCTGTTTGATGGAACAAAATTTGCCTTCTGGAAAATAAGGATGAGAACACATTTAATGTCTCTGGGTGCTGATGTTTGAGATGTTGTTGAAATGGGATATGTGAAGCCTGTAGTCTTGGCCTCAAAAGATGATAAACTGGATTTTAGATTTAATTCAAAAGTAATTAATTCCATCCTCAGTGGACTTGCTGAAGCCGAGTTTTTCAAAGTCATGCACTATGATTCAACAAAAGTTATGTGGGACAAGCTGATAAGTAGTTATGAAGGTAATGAAAAGGTGAAAGATGCAAAACTTCAGACTCATGGACTAAAATTTGAGCAGTTAAAGATGGATGGAGATGAAACTATCAGTAAGTAATTCTTACGTATATAATAACTTGTCAACACTATGAAAGGCCTAGGTGAAATGATAGATGAATCTTTTCTAGTCCAGAAAATATTAAGATCTCTTCCTGATAGATTTAACTCAAAGGTCTCTACTATAGAGGAAATAACTGATCTCAAAACTTTGACACTAGATCAAGTTCTTGGAACTCTAACTGCTTATGAAATGAGAATCACCAAAGGTAAATCCACTACAAGAGAGGAATCCTTTAAAGTAGAGAAAAACATAGATTCCGATATAGATGAGATTGAAGAAAATTTTGTGAGAAGACTGAAGAAAGGATCAGGAAAATACAAAGGTAAACTTCCTTCAAATGTTTCAACTATGGTAAGACAGGTCATTTTTCATATAAGTGTCCTCACAAAATAAAGGATCAGACATATGACGATGAAGAGAAGCACAAACACAAGAAGGTCTATAAAGAGAATAATTTTAAGAAGAAAAGACTTTGTGTAAATAATGATGATGATCCCTCAGATGATGAAAGCAGTGACTCTTCTATTGAAGATAAAATAAGTGATATCATGCTAATAACTTTAGAATATATAAACACTGAAGATATATTAAGTGATTTCATTGATTATGAAGCAGTAGTAGATCTTGAAGGATAACTTGCTAGTACCATGGAAGAGATTGATAGGCTCAGAGAAAAGAAATAAAAAAAATAAGTTACTTCTAAGGTATGAGAAGACATGCAATGAACGAAATGAAGAAATTGCTCTATTGAAGGTTAAGTTAGAAGAAGCTAAAAATATTGAAGACATCCTCAAACAACAATTGAAGGAAGCCAAAATAAAAGGTGAAAAATTGGAAGCTGAAGTAGTGATTGTCAGAAAAGATCTAGAGAAATTTCAGGCCTTATATCATCAAAATATGACAAGTATTAAATCCTCAGAAGGATTAGCCTCCATTCTGAATCAACAAAGGAATTCGAATTTGAAAACTAGTTTGGGTTATGAATAGGGATCAAGTAGTGGTCATCCAAGCAACAAAGAATCCATCAAGTTTTTCAAATCTACAACCATTGACAACAAAAAATCTGCAGAAACAAAGGAAGATAATCAACCTCCAAGGAGCAGTGAAGGAAAAGCTACCAGAACTGAATCTGTAGAACAAAGAAATAATACACCCTCTTCTCAAGGAAATCATCAGCATGGAAGAAATTGACCTGCTCAAAGAAGACAACCATTTTCCAGGTATAAATATTTTTTCTATGGATATTGTTTTTACTTCTCTAACTTTGGCCACAAAGCTGTAAATTGTTCTTTAATATTTAGACATGAGCAATCGAGACAACCAAGGAATAAATATCTGCCAAAACAAAGAATGAGACAACTAAGTAACAAACAACCATAGACTACAAATCATGTGATGGCTGGGAAAATGACGTAGATTAAACATAACAATCGTTATGATCCTTTATTTAGTGAACCATAATGTTACATCTTCCATAATTATGGACATAAAGCTGCAGACTGTCGCTTAAAGAATTATAAGCCAGATTCAAATCACAGAGCTAGAAACGTCAAGGTTTGGAAGAAGAATGAAGATAGCAAGTGTGGATTAGTGTTGTCATCTCAAAGAAAAAAATACCCCTGGTATATTGACAGCGGATGCTCCAGTCATATGACATGTGACAAAAGTAAGTTCCTATTACTCAAAGAAAATAAATCAGGGAGTGTGACCTTTGGAAATGATGCTCCAAGAAAGATCAGAGGTAAAGGTCTAGTAAGATTAAGTAATGGAAGAAGCAAAGCTCAAGATGTATTATTTGTTGATGGTTTAAAGAATAATCTTCTTAGTGTCAGTCAGATATGTGACAGAGGATGTGAAGTCACTTTCACTACCAAGAATTGTAAAATAAAGACAGTAAACATAGGAGAGCTAATTGTAGAAGGGGTTAGAATTGAAAACAATGTATATGTTCTGAAGAAAGATAAGGAGAAATGTCATTTAAGAAAAATTGATGAAAGTTGGTTATGGCACAGAAGGCTTGGACACCCTAATTTTGATCATATTTTCAAACTGAATAATGAAGGCATTGTGAAAGACCTTCCAAGAATATCTAAGCCTAATAACTATGTATGTGAATCCTATCAAATGGGGAAGATGAATCGTGCTCAATTCAAATCGAAGAGTTTCACATATTCAGAGAAACCACTTAAATGGTCATATGGATATGTGTGGACCATCGCGAAAGGAAGGAACTGGAGGAGAACGTTACTTTATGCTAGTCATTGATGACTTCTCCAGACTTACGTGGGTTGCCTTTCTAAGAGAAAAATATGATGTGTTTGAGAAGTTCAAAATTTTTAAGGCATTAGCTGAGAATCAAACAAGAAGGAAGTTAAACAAAATTCACTCAGACAGGGGAGGATAATTTTTGTCAAGAGATTTCAAAGAATTCCGTGACAGACATGGAATTAAAAGAGAATATACTATTCCACGTACTCGTAAAAAAAATGGAGTTGTATAATGCCAAAATAGATTAGTTCAACAGATGGGAAGGGATATGATGAGTGAAAGGGAAATTTCACAAACCTTATGGGTGGAGGTTGTTCACATAGCTTTTCATTTTATAAACAAAGCACATCTAAGTCCGAATAGTGATAAAACTCCATATGAGTTTTGGTTTGGTCAACCTGCATCAATCAAGCACTTCAAAGTATTTGGAAGTAAATGCTACATCAATAATAATGATGATCATCTGGGAAAATTTGATAGTAGAGCTGATGAAGGTATCTTCTTAGGATATGCAATGAACAGTAAAGGATACTGATGCTTTAACAAAATAATGCATAAATTCGTAGATTGTATTGATGTTCGAATTGATGAAGAATCTCCTGTAAAAGATCAACAAAGAATAAGCACTAAGCCAGATGAAAAATATGATGAGAATAATGAAAATGAAGAACAAAAAATCTCAGAGTCACAAGAAGATGATGAATCAGGTGGAGAAGAGACACCTAGACAAGAAGAGTTAGGACAACAATCAATATCAAATCCTTCCTCCAGAATTACTCAAAAGAATCATCCTGAAAGTCAGATAATTGGTGAGAAAGACAAAGGTGTACAAACGAGGAGAAGGATAATAAAAGACACCCAACAATCACACATAGCCTTCATATCCATTGTGAAACCCAAGAACTTTAATGAATCTAGTAAAGACGTAAATTGGTTAAAATCAATGAATGAGGAACTGGACCAAATTGAAAAGAATGTCACTTGGGAACTCGTTCCTAGGCCAACATATAAAAATGTAATAGGAGCCAAATGGGTATGCAAAAATAAGATGAATGAGCAAGGAAATATTGTAAGAAATAAGGCTAGATTGGTCTGCAGAGGATATGCTCAAATATAAGGACTGGATTTTGATGAAACATTTGCACCCGTAGCAAGATTAGAAGCTATTAGAATGTTTCTTGCCTATGCTTGTCATAAACAATTTAAATTCTATCAAATGGATGTCAAGTCATCTTTTCTAAATGGATATCTAAAAGAAGAAGTCTATATGGAACAACCAGAGGGTTTCCAACTGTTAGATAACCCTAACTTTGTCTGCAAGATGAAGAAAGCCTTATGTGGGTTGAAACAAGCTCCTTGTGCCTAGTATTACAGACTAGATAAGTATCTTCAAGACAAAGGGTTCAAGAGAGGAACAATTGACAACAGTATATATATCAAAAAAGAGGGCAATGATTTTCTGATTGTGTTGGTCTATGTAGATGACATCATCTTCGAAAGAAATAATGCTTCATTGGTACAATGGTTTGCTTCTATCATGTAGTTTGACTTTGAAATGTCTATGATAGGGGAACTGCCATTTTTTCTTGGTCTACAAATTACTTAGAGGTCTGAAGGAATATTTATTTCTCAAGAGAAATATCTAAGAGAAATGTTGAAAAGGTTTCAAATGGAGGATTATACACCTATGAGCACACCTATGGTCACTGGATGCAAGTTAAGAAAGGATGATGACTCGCCTGATGTTGATCATAGTTCATATAGGTCTATGATAGGAAACCTATTGTACATCACAACATCCCATCCAGACATAATGCATGTTGTTGGAATGGTAGGAAGGTATCAGGATGCACCTAAACATAGTCATTTTTTAGCTGTCAAAAGAATATTCAAATACTTGAAAGGAGCAATGAACTATGGCCTATGGTATCCTAGGAATAAGAATTCTCAACTATCACTCTATTCAGATGCTGATTGGGCTAACCGCGTGGATGGAAGGAAAAGCACGAGTGGAGGTGTATTCTTCTTAGGATATTCCCTTATAGCATGGTTAAGTAAAAAGAAAGGTTCCATTTCCTTATAAACTACATAAGATGAATACATTGCAGCTACCACTTGCTGTACCCAAGTATTGTGGATGATTCAGACACTTGTAGACTTGGAGGTAAAATATATTGCACCAATCCCAATTCATTGTGATAATACTAGTGCAATTAGTGTGTCAAAGAATCTTGTATTTCCCTACAAGAACAAGCATATACCCATAAAGTATCACTTCTTGAGGGAACATGTAGCCAACACTATTGTTTCTTTTCATTATATTCCATCCAAAGATCAGTTTGCTGATATATTCACTAAATCGCTTGCAAAATCTCATTTTGAGTATCTATGCCAGAAGATGGGCATGACCCTATTATCAAGTTAAAATAGTCTAGATGATCATGGGGAGAGTGCTTATTTTATTTCTGATTAGGGGGAGAACATAGTCACTCTCATTTTTCTTTGACATTGATGTCAAAGGGGGCGAAAAGGTGTGGTCTAGATGTTGTAGTTGGAGGTCTGTTGACGAGAAAAATTGACCGCTCGTCAACTGGAGGAGTGAATCTGGTCCAGGGTTGTCTAATTAACCCAAGCCGTTTGGATTAATCCACTCTGATGGATTTAGCGGCTCCATTGGTCAATCTAAGTCCTAAAGAAAGCAAAAAAAACAAAACTAAAGGAAATGCAATAACTTAATAAATAACAATCGCTGAAAACTATATATACATCTTGTTCAGAGAGTGCTTTCGGATCCATCGCATAGGTTTTATGTTTTTCGACGTTTTGGACCAAACTAGTGTGGTCCATCATCAGGAAAGCGTTTTTTGAAAAATGAAGGAAAAGAGAATATAACACATATATAAATACTCAAAAAGTTATTGTAAGGAGCCGACTTATTGAAATAATTATAATTTTTAGTTTACAATTG
>SNQJ01S0209553.1:6217-16356 GCA_010110895.2 Picea sitchensis
CTGCCACATTCTCAACACACTTCCTAATGCAAATGAGAATATTATTTGATACCTTTTCATCGGAGAGAAAATAGGTCACGAAATCTATTCCTCTCTGATGATGGAAGCTCCCAAAACACTCGCATAAATTTTCAAGTCCGACTGCTAGCTATTGTGCCTCTCATACATGAATTTAGGTGATTTGTACCTCCAAATTGTATTAATGGTGAAGTGATTTTTTCCCTTTAAATTGGTTTTCATGCATAGAGAATTAACTTTGCATGTTAGGGTAATTTCCTATTCACATAATAGCTCCAAAACCCTACTTAACAGATTATTTAACTCTGTGAGTTTGTTAAATCACTCTTCTCTATATAACCTGAGCATGAGCAAATTGTAATTTCATTTCCACTCGAAAAACAACATGTATGCTATTGTTTTAATTTTCTATGTTATTATAATATTATATGTATCATATGAACTTATGTTTTTTCTACTGATCGTAGGACATAACAAACACATCATGACGTGGTCAAATACCTTGAAAGTAATAAATCTCGTAGCTCCTGCTTTGACTCACACCTAAAGCTCAAGCTAGTTCAGGTGACATTTTGGTGATGGATACTACTCACCACATTGAAGAATACCATTACCCTAGGTATGATGAAATATACAAAAATTTCAACATCGAAGATTTATCATCATAGGATGAGAGCCCTGAAGTATATCAGAATATCCAGAAAATTTGTATTCACCATGTGGCTCCTTGTCCTGCACTATTCCCCTACACTGATGCAACATAGTCGTGGTTCAAACAATTCGACCTAAGCACAACCACAATCGTAAGAAAACCTAGGAGACATATAGCGTCCTTGACACCTGAGGAGATTGGTGTCAGGTACCACCTACTAGAACCTATAGTCTCCCTCAATGAATCATTTCTAAAGAGATTCACCAAAAATAACAAATAGTTTTCCTATTTTATGTAATATTGGTGGTTAGATGAAGAAAGAAAATCCAAGCAAGGGAAAATATTAATTCTCACCCATGAATTTAAAATACCATACATAATGGTGATTTCTATGCTGAGTAGACTATATGGGGAAGAAAAGAATACACATTTTCAAACAAAGTGGCTTCCCATGGAATACACAATTGTAAAGATAGGACGGATCTTCAACTAGGCAGAAATATTAACTTTAATATTTTCCATAACATGAAGAATGTTCCGGGTATGAATAAACCAAGTTTTTACATGTCTATGTATATTATAAATGATATATATTAATCCATGCAATTTCCTTCTTTCGGGTGGAGTTGGGATTAAGACCAACGTCCAATACATATTTATTGTTTTGAAATCTGGAACATAATTTACAAAAAATGTTTCTACAATATATGTGATTTATTTCTTTTCCCCCTCCATACTATTATTTTTGGATTCCCAAGATATAGAATATCAAGTGAATCCATGGCTTAGTTGAAAGATGTAGCAGATTGGTATTTGGGGAAATATTATACTTACATCAAAGTGTATGGAAATACTCGAGCCCCATACCTCCTTCTATGTTATGTCCTTGAAAAGTTTTTGGTCAAATAAATTGATTTTCAAACCATGGGGATTGGTATATCAAGGAAATGGTCCTTAGGCTAGACCATTATGCATGATACAAATGTGAAAAATAGAGAACATGAATTAGGTGATGACACACCAAAGACTTATATATGTGAAGCTCAATGGAAAATAGGTCTTTGTTTTTGGAGGGAGGGAAGATAAAAAAATGGAATTAAGTAAGGATCAATCTGAATAGGCTCAGGGACAAGCCTACATGAAAGGTGGATCCAATAGTCTTAGGAGATTCAGACCATGAGGTAACTGCAATATGAGGTAATCTGCTTCTCGAAAAGGGGAATTTTTGTAAGGATCGGGGTCAAGGTTCTAGATAAGGATCAAAGGATTCCCTCACTATTATCTCAAAGATGGAACAACCACATTAATGAAGTGTCCATGCAAACCTGCTCCTGCAAAAAAAATGATAAAATCCATGCGATTAAAAGGAGACTTGCCAATATGCCATAAACATTACATTTCCTCCCTTCAAGGAAATTTATAAATGAGTGTAGGGCTATTCAACAATAATCATGGTTGGTTGTAGATAAGGATCTTGATATTGCATGTGCAAAGTCTCAACTCAAAAGATGGATTAGTTATTTTATATAACATCCCCTATTACCAACAACCCGTAAATTTTTCTCTCATATCACAAGGTAATGTACCCAACCCTAAACTGGGTTAAGCCATGTGTATTTTCATCTTCTGATACCAATATTAATAGCCGAAATATCTCATAAAAAAATCTACGTGTGAAACCATCCTTGTGTAATGCATGGCATTTGTTTCCTATTGTCATGTGCAGAACTATTTTCGAGTGCACGCAAAAATTGTTTCTGAGTTCACACGATGATTTAAGCCTTGCGTTGGAATATCATGACCATTTCTATGAAAATTAACTAATAGTTAACATTTATTAACTATTATTCCCTACATATGCAAAAATTATGAAAAACTAACAATAACATGCACAAGCATGCATAATTATGTACAATTTCAGTAAACAGAAATAGCATAAACATACACATGATAAAAAAAACATGTATACAAACATTAAATAACACTTTAATTTTGTTGTAAATCACCAACTATGTGCAGACCTCAGATGTTCCTCCCAGCCATAGACTCTGCTATTCATACACTCTCAACAATAGGTCACTCTAAAGATGGGGCTATGACTCCACCAAGGAAAGTGCACCTAATACAACTAAGGTATAACCCATAGCATAAAAATAATACAGTCTCAGGAACACACTCGAGAAACAGTTCCCAACTCATAGCCTCTCATTCCCCACAACATGTCCCACCCATGGAAATGTACAGCCTTCTCTGCTCAATATTTATTCAATCTTTCCCTTTTCCCTTCTTAGAATTTAGAAACAATTCAGACATGAAGTATTAGAGATTTGTAGCACTTGAAACACAAGGTTTCTCAAGGAGTTACAACATCCACTATCCCACACATGGGAAAATAATTCCCAACAACTCTCTCACCCAAAGAGAATGCTCCATAGGCCTAACAAATTGCTTCTTCAACACAAAACACCAAGTATTTACTTGGTAAAAATCATCTCCAACTTCATCTCATACTCTCTAGACAAGGTATGAGTGATGGATGCAAGAATGAGTGAGTAATCATAAGAATGATGAATGATGAAAATTACACTAAGTTACCCACCTTATATTCAATGTTCCTATCTTGACACTTGTCATTCTAGGAAATACCTTTGAATCCACTTGGTAATTCATTCCTCTCACTTGGGAACTTATGATAAAATTATAACATAAATTTTATGACTTTGGAATAATAATATTTAATTCCTTGGCTTAATCCCCCATGACTTAGCCCCTTTTCCTTAGCCATCTTTCCCTCTCATGGAATCCTATCCACCCATACTCTTTCATCCGACTTAGTCTACATAAATGATGTATTCTATTAATAAAAACAAGTATTATTACATAACACATTTATTTAATCTTGGTTGCCTAAATCACACAGGCACTATGGCCTCAAAATGTATATATATGCAATGGAACTCTATCCCAAAATGTCCCTTCTAAGAAACCTATAAAAAATATGTACATTTACAACTTAGGGTTTGTCCTAGGGGTATTACATTCCCCTCCCTCGTATTTATGCACTATCCTCAATGCATTATATACACATGTACAATAAAAAATATTCAAAAATATGCAGGTACTCTTCCCGCATGGCATCCTTATGTTCCCAGGTTGCATCCTCAGGACTGTAATAGGTCCATTGAACCTTTTCCAATATTGTTTCTTGATTATGAAGAAACTTGACTTTATGGTCCAATATGCACACTGGATGAACTCTAAAGTCTCCTTCTTGCTCCACCTGGATCACATTCCAATCAATCACATGATTAGCATTAGGTACATAGTTTTTAAGCAAAGATAGATCAAACACATTATGTATGCACAAGGATGAAAGTAGTGCAAGAATGTATGCAATAGGACCAATCCTTTCTAGGATCTCAAATGGTACATAATATCTTGTTTCCAGATTTAGATAGCTCCCCAATTTAAGTGAACTCTTCTTAGCTTCTAGTTTTAAGAAGACACGCTCAACAAATTTAAACTCTCTCTACATTCTACCTTTGTTTGCATAACTCTTCTTCCTGTCTTGAGCAACCTTTAAATTCTTCTTAATTTTCACCATCTTCTCTTTCATTTCTCTAAGAATTTCTGACCCAACCAGTACTTTGTCCATTGGGTTATTTGAACTCACTGGTGTGTTTCATTTTCTACCATATAATGCTTCAAATGGGATAATCTTCAAAGATGTTTGATACCCATTATTATATGCAAACTCAACTAAATGTAAATAATCTTCCCATTTTGATGGTTTATCCATCACATAGATCCTCAACATATCCTCAATAACTTGATTGACCCTTTCTATTTTCCCATCTGATTGTAGATGATACATTGTGCTAAAATTCATATTTGTCCCAAATCCTTTGAATAATGCCTTCCAAAAGTTGGATGTGAACTTGGGATCCCTGTCAGAAACAATTTTAGTAGGCATTTCATGTAGCCTAGCAATTTATCTCATATAAATCTCTACAATGTTAGTTTCCTTGTAAGTGAGCTTCGTTGGAATACAATGGGGAACTTTAGTAATATTATCCACCACCACCATGATGGAACCATGTTGCCTCATTGTTTTGGGAAGCTTGGTGATGAAAACAATTTTCACCACTTCCCATTTCCATTCTAGAATGGGAAATGGTTGTAGCAAACCAATTAGGTGTCTATAATTATCCTTTCCTTTTTGAAATTTTAAACATCTATTAATATACTCATCCACCTCTTTATTCATACCTGGCCAAAAATATTGACTCTTGACAACTGAAATTATTTGTTGGTAACCTGGGTGCCCAACATAGGGAACATTATGCATATCCCTTAGCACCATATTTTTTAACTCCTGTGATTTGGGAACATACACTATGCACCTGTACATGAGTATCCCATCCTCTCTCAAATAATAATCTTTAGTTTTTTGCTGCAAATTACCTTGCTGTAGTTTTTCTATTGTTTGCACATAGTGTTGATCTAATTTCCCAACTTCCAAAATTTAGTCCTTAAAATCATATTTGCACATGCTAATGGCTATAGTATGCATATCATGCACGCTCTTGTTGAGTGCAACAACCACCTTGTTATCATTTCCTTTTATATTCTTTATATCAAAGTCAAACTCACTAAAAATATTCCAGCCATCTAATTTTCCTAGCAGTCATAATTGGCTTTCCAAAAACATATTTCAAAACACTATGGTATGTACTCAACTCAAATATTTTTTCCCATAAGATATGCCTCCACCTATTTAAGGCATGAACTATGGTTTCCAATTATAAATCATGAGTTGCATAATGTCTCTAATGTTCTTTTAGCTTCCTTGACTCGTAGCATATCACATGCCCATTTTGGATAAGGAGTCATCCAAGCCCTTCCTTGCATGCATAAATGCACACAATGAAATCCTCATTTGGGTCAACAATCTTAAATATTGGTGCACTTGTCAAAAAATTATTCAAGTGTTGAAATATTTCTTCACATTCAGAAGTCCACTCGAACTCGACACCCTTCTTTTGCAAAGAAGTGATTGGGTGTGCAATTCTTGAGAAGCCTTCAATAAATATTATGTAGTAACCTACAAGTCCTATGAATTACTTCACCTATGAGATATTATTTGGTGTTGTCCATCTCTCAATGGATTTTATCTTTTCTGGGTCCACTGCTATTCATTCCTCTAAAATAATATGGCCCAAATAATGAATATACCTTTGATAAAATGAGCACTTTCTCATCTTAGCATACAAATGATGCTCCCTCAATACTTGTAGCACCATTATCGAGTGTTTCTCATGCTCTTCTTCATACTTAGAGTATTGTTGATGGCCAAAAACTACCATAATAAACATTGGGGAGATCACCCAGTGAGGGCCCCAAATAGGCCCGTATCCATTTGGGGATGGTGATTTCGATTGGGTTTATGGGTCTACTTACCATCAACATAATATAATGTTAATCTAATCTGGACTATTCTATATATACAAATATATATACACAACCTTCTATCCTCTAATGCATATTGTTAGATGATTTTATCAACAAACATAAGGAAAGGGATTGCTCTCTTGCAACATGCTTGCAAGAAAGTAACCCTAAGGCTAACACAAGGGATCAGCTATTCCATACTAGATTTTTCTCCTGTGAAAGGAGACTTTATAGAATTAAATGCAAATGCGGCTTTAATATATGATGCAAGCGACAAAGGAAAATGTAATCTATCCTATATTGATTAGGACAAGATACAGATCTCATCCAAACCAATAGAAAAGTAATAAAAAGGGGAAAGGACTGGTATTGAATTTAATATTATGGTTGATTTGAAAATCATAGAATTAGTTCATATGATTTGAAAATTATTCTTGCAAACATGCAATGGAAAGATCTCAACAAATAGTTATTAATATAACCATAACATATACTCAAACTCAATTATGAATTCAATTTAAGATATACTATCATATCAAATAAATAGTTGTTCTAATATAACAGTAATTAAACCAAAACAATATTATAGTTAAATGATAAATAGTTACCATTAACTGCAATCAAGTTTCCATGAATCCATGATTAAATTCTAATTTAAAATCCGCTCTTCTTTGTAAAGATAGATTTATGAAAATAAAGATTTAAATCAAAACTAAATTAACAAGAAAAAGTAAAAACAAGCTTAGAAATCATACAATAGTGCAAATCAATGGAAACTTGTCATTAACTTTAAATCACTCTGTCTTTGCACAATCCTCTAAAACTCCACAGAAAGAAAATAACTCTAATACACAGTTTCATCAAGATATTTTCTCACTATAGAGTTTTTCCCCAAGTTCAGATATGGAACACTCATATAAGAATAATATGACACCTTTTATAATTTCTCCACTCAGGTCCAATCCCACTATTAGCTATAGAATTCAAAAAGGCCAAAATGAAAAATTCTAGAACAACCCCTTAATAAAAGTAAAAATGTATTCACAAATATATATTTGCTTACAAAATGTCCCATGAGATAAGTAAACCAGCCCATTCTATTTCTGGGTTTTCAACCATTTGGAGAAATTCCTCTCAGATTATTAAAAAATCGATATGCAAAATCTCCTCCTGAAACGTGATGTGATTTCTGATATGAGAAAAATCCATGCCACTCCAATCCGTATTTCTCCCAAATGATTTATATTTTGAGAGAATACTTCGGGATAAGGTAAATGAGCCTATTTTAGATGTGGGTTTTCAACCATCTAGCATGATTCCTCATTTATCGCCCATAAATCAACTTGCAAAATTACTTCGTGTGAATTGGTCGTAACAACAAATATGGGAAATTTCATCTCCTTCCTCATAATATTTATATCAAAGTATTTATTTTTTGAAGCAACGATCCATATAAAATGTAAACCAACCCATTTTAGAAGTGGGTTTTCAACCATTTAGAGAGATTCTTCTCTGATTATGTGGAAACTACTCTGCAAAATCACCTCCTGAAGATGGACACAATTTCCAATCTGTCAAAACAAATTACAAAATTAGAATAATAATTCATGCTTTCCCATGGAGATAAAATTAACACTGAAAGAATATGGAAATGAATAAACAACAAGAAATCTTCTTGGCTAAATAAAATCTTCTAAATTAGTTCAAAAAACTAATTTTAGTTGCAAATCCATAGCCTTCACTTTTGTTGATTTTTGGGGGATAGTAAATCTCCAAATTTGATTGAATTATTGTTTCCAGATTGTTCCCCATGAAAATAGCTTTCCAACGAGTTCTTATTTTCCTCATTTCATTGTGTAAAACTCAATCTATCACTTGTTAAAGTTGAGTCATCAAAACTAATCTAATTTATAAAACTTTCTGGGCAATTTTATTAATTTTATTTTAATATATTTTTTTTTGTTTCATTTAATTATTTAATTTACGTTATAATTACAAAATATATATACATGAATTTCATTTACAATTTAATAAAAACAAAATTAAATCAAATTTAATGTTATGAACTAAAAATTAACTTAATTAATTATAAAAAAATTATTTACATATTTTAATGCCCATGGTAAAATTGACCAAACTTTGGACCAAGGATATTTTCCAAATCATAAGTCATAATGAAGCAAAAATTAAACTATTGGAATGTTGGAAATAAACTAAATTTACCAAACATCGAAATGAAAGATTTCAAAAATTTCTCACACATGACACCATTCCCAAGGGGCCCACATAAGCCAGAATTAAAGAAAAATAAGCTTTTAAAGATGAAAGTACTTAAATGCCTAGTTCCAAAAGAGGGAATCCAAATATAGAGAACATTTATAACTTTTAATTACATCTCTACTATTGTATAGTAAACATAGTTAGGAGGTTATTAAAGATTATTATGCATCTATTATAAAATTACCTTTTCTCCTGACATTGCTTTGCTGCCAGCAGGCCTGTTTAGTACCCCGACGAATTTGTCTTGGTACCATATGTGAATTTACCCACTGCCAGTAGGCCTATTCAGTATCCTGATGGATTTGCATACAATTCCCACACATATGTGTTCTAAACTCTCTTGTTCCCACCCTTTTGATAAACATATTTGGAGAATTGCTTTTTAGAAATTAGGTGAAAAGAGAGGTGTGGTACAAGAGGATTTTTAGTTTGAAGTACTAGAAGTGATACCGATTGAATTTGACCCCACTAGTTATCTTTATCTACTAAAGTAGAGGCTTTTATATGTGGAGGGGATGGGAGGGATTCAATGTAAATAATGTCGACAATTCTTTCCTTTATAAAAATAAGCTTATAATACTTGAAACTTATCATAATGTTCCCCATGGATAACGGTTAATGTACAAGAAAAGTGAAAACTTGGTGTTGATGACCTTTAAGTAAATGAAATCCTATTAAAAATATAGAGAAAACAAATTCCCTATTGAAACAAACTCATATTGCATATGAAATATTGCCCCATACAAATAAGAAAATCCAATCAAAAACAAAAACAAAAAAAATCAGAAAATTTCAATCATTACAAATGAAGCAAGAAAATGCAGGCTCTAAAAGAAAAGATAAAGAAAAAATCAAATCTAAAAATAAACCTCAACCAGGAAACTTATGACATCACAACTCAACAAAAGAGTGCATGTAAGGAAATCATAGTTGTTTAACTTAAGTTGAGATTTTTATGTTTTGTCAAGCTGCAACTAAATGGGATTTTTATTATTCAAACTAAAATATAAACATCTAGAAAACAATGGTGATTAAAAGATGAAGTTAAATCAAATTGAATTAAAGGAAAATAGAGGTTCAGAAAATCCATGATTTAGCTTGATTGCAATTTTATCAACATCATCATTGTTTTCCTAGCAGGGGAAGTGAGGAGAGTGAATTTCAATCCAATAGGGGTGCTAGAAAGTTCCTGAATACTTGCAAAACAAATCTTACACTACTACATATTGAAAAATTTGCGACAACCACTTGTGACGAAAGTACTCTTTCATCGCAACACGCAAGAGAAAAAGTTATTTTTTTCTAAATCTACCCCCTGTTCGTCGCAATCTCGACGCCTATAGTTTGACTGAATTATAATGGTCAATGTTCGTCGCATAAGTGATGACCTTAGATTGTCCGTCGCATAAGCGATGAATGTTGACCATAATAATTTAGTCAAACTTTACCATTGAAAATGACCTAAAATAAATAGGTGGAAAAAAATATATATTCTTAGGTCACTATCATCGCAATGGCAACGATAGTGACCTAAAATTGGCCTATAAATATTTGATGATTTAAATATGTTGCGACAATATTTCTATAACAACAACGGTTCTAAAAGGGTATTTTTGTGTGGAAATATGTCACAGAATGTTGTTAGAGGTGGGGAAAAAAGTAAAGCGGGTGAAAAGGGTGATGGTAGATGTTATTTCCCTTGTAAAAAATGTTGCCTCAGACATCCCGTAAGAATTTT
>SNQJ01S0209554.1:1146-11652 GCA_010110895.2 Picea sitchensis
TCACTTTATTATTTACCTTTTAAAATCTCTTAAACCACTTTGACTACTTTGACCTTTTGGGGCTTCTAGATGACATATGAGGGTCCTCCAACTTCGTAAGGCCATAACTCTCAAACCGTGAGGAGTTATGTGACATTCTACATGCCACCATAAATGGCATGACATGTACTATCCATATAGAATAGTATTAGCTAAAAATATATGATAACTCATACCGTTACCCATCAAACAAACTTGGGTCCATTACCCAAACCTGGGGTCTCCAACATCACATGGCCATAACTCTCTAACCGTGAGGAATTATGTGACCTTCCACATACCACTGAAAATGACATTACAAGCACTATCCATCTAGGATATTTTCCCTGAAAAATTCACATTTCTTCATCTCATTATTCCACAATTAAGCATGGGTTCTCTTACTCCACAAAGCGTCTTCCCGTGAGGAATTTCACCATAAGGGGACCACTTTGGAGTTCATCCATATTTACTTCTTATCAACCATGAAAAAAAAATAATGAGTCATATTTACATCAAACAATATTGGTTCCATTACCTAAACCTTTGTGCTACGGGGATTTCTTCAAGGGTTGACATCAATGACAACCAACCTTAATCAACAATTATACCTTGCCAAAGTTATTACTCTGCATCAGTGGTAATGGTACTCAAGAAATATGGTTCATGGCATATGTGTCCAAATTATAGAGAGGTCAGAAAGATCACTATTAAATATAAGTTTCTCATTCTCATCATTGATGAATTGTTAGATGAACAACATGGAGAAATCTATTTCACAAATTTGGATCTATGTTTAGGGTATCATCAGATTAGAATGAAGGAAGAAAATATACCAAAAACAACATTATGAACTCATGAAGGCCATTATGAATTTTTGGTCATGCCTTTTGGCCTTACAAATGCACCTTCCACATTCTAAGGGTTGATGAATTCCTTTTTTAAGCCCTTCCTTAAAAAATTTATGTTAGTATTTTTTGATGATATACTAATCTATAGAAAGTATTGGGAGGATCATGTGTGACGTTGACAAGGTGCTTCAACTACTAAAGGAGAAAAAACTATATCCCAAACCATCCAAATATTTCTTTGGGGTGAAGGAGTTAGAGTATTTGGGTCATATTTATCTCATGAAGGTTTCAAGGTAGACCCTGATAATATTAAGGCCCTGATGGATTGGTCAATTCCCAAAACATTGAAGAATCTTAGAGGATTTTTTGGTTTGACAAGTTACTACCACAAGTTTGTTTGGAGCTATGGAATAATAGCAGCACCTTTAACGACATTAACTTAGAAGGATGCATTTTCATGGACTACAGAGGCAACTCAATATTTCGAACAACTTAAAGAGGTGATGTGAAAAGATCCTATATTGACCACATCAGACTTCAAAAACACCTTTAATATGGAATGTGATACCTCTGGAAATGGCATTGGTGTTTTTATAATGCAAGAAGGAAGGCCCCTTTCTTTTGAAAGTCAGTCACTCAAGGGAAAGGACTTACAAAAACCAATTTATGAGAAGAAAATGATGGCAATGCTACATGCATTTATGAAATGGAACCCTTACCTAATAGGTAGGCACTTCAAGTTCAAAACATATAATGATAGTCTTAAATACTTATTGGAACAAAGACTATCTTTAGAAGAACAACAAAAATGGGTGACCAAGATATTGGGTTATGATTTTGAAATCATCCATAAAAAAGGGAAGAAAAATGTTGTGGCAGATGCACTCTCAAGAAAGGATGAATATGTTGAGGCCTTTCTTTGTGCTATCTCGATCATCCAACCCTATTGGATAATAGAAGCAAGGGATGAATGGAAGAATGAAAAAAATGTGTCAACTCTCATTCAAAGGTTGCAACAGGATTCCAGTGCATTAGATACAATTACATGGAAAAATGATTCAATATGGTACAAAGATCACTTATATTTATGTAATAACTCCCAACTCAAACAAAAGGCACTATTAGAATTGCACACGTCTCTGGTAGGAAGGCACACGAGATTTTTGAAAACCTATCATAGGGTTAAGAAGTAATTTTTTTGGGATGGCCTTAAAACTAATGTTCAAAGGTTTGTGGAAATATGTTTGGTTTTCCAACAAAATAAGGTGGAAACAATTAAGACCCTGGGAATTTTACAACCATTAGCAATGCCAAGTCAACGTTGGGTGGAGGTTTCCATGGATTTCATCATAGGTTACCGAAGTCATAAGGAAAGAGTTTCATCATGGTGATTGTTGATAGACTAAACAAGTATGCACAACACTCTCTCATCCTTTCAAAGACAGTATAGGTTCCACTGCATTCATGGAGACAATTCAAAAGATACATGGAAGCCCAAATATTATTGTAAGTGACAGAGATCCCATCTTCACTAGACATTTTTGGACAAAAATATTTTCTTGTTTGGGTACTCAATTGGCTAATATCTCATCCTATCATCCTCAATATGATGGACAAACTGAGATAGTGAACAAATGTTCGGAAGGCTACCTTCGTTGATTTTTCTCTGATAAACAAACACAATGGTTCAAATGGTTACCCTTGGCAGAATGGTGGTATAGCACTTCATTTCATACTGCAATAAAAATAACACCATTTATGGCACTCTATGGATACCACCCTCCTTCCAACACTTCTTCTCTAAAATAAAAATATAAGGTTCAAGCAGTGGAATATCACATCGAGCATCAACAAAAAGTTCTCCAAATCTTAAAGGACAACCTAACCATGGAACATAATCACATTAAACAACAAGCATATAAACATCATAGTGAAAGAAGTTTTGAGGTAGGGGATTGGGTGTTTTTAAGACTACAACCATACAAACAAATGTCCCTCAAGCAAGCCAACAAGGATAATAAATTATCACCAAAGTACTATGGCCCTTATAAGGTGTTGCAAAAGATTGGTACAATGGCATACAAATTGGAGTTGCCAACATCTTCATGAGTACACCTAGTTTTACATGTTTCATGCTTAAACAAGGTTATAGTTGACAAGATCCCAGTTCAAACTATATTTCCAGAACTTGACGAGGAAGGAAAAAATCATATTGGAGCTTGAAGCTATCACTGACACAAAAATTCAACAACTAAGGAATAGATCGATTTCAAAGTATCTCATTAAGTGGAGGAAACTACTTGCTAAAGATTCTACTTGGGAAGATGAGTCTTTTATACATAAGTATCCAGAATTACTCAGGCATTGCAGACAACACTTGTCTGAAGGGGAGAATCATTTTAAGCCCTAAATAGTGGCACATTACCCCTTAATTAGGGAATATTACATTAGTAATGTTATTTTATTTAAGTTAGCTTGTGTCCATTAGTTGTAATTGTACCTCCTAGTCTTCTATATATACCAAGGAGACCTTTTCATTTGGAATCATCTTGTATTTGGAAATTTATTTGGTGTATAAGGAGGTTTCCCCCTCAAAGAGGCTTATTATCTGAAATTATCTCTTTTTCTAGGCATTGAGTACTTATTCTAAGGTTTTTCTATGATATCTTGATATTTGGTTCTAAGCAATCTCAACCTTTTATTAGATATGGGATAGAGAGATCTCAACCATCCATCTCTTAGGTTTCCTTTTGGAGGTTCAAGAAGGGCGCATAGGGTCAAGAGAGGCTCATTCACTCTTATGTTCACTTGGAGGGGAATATTAGAGCTATGGAGATGAGGATGGAAGAATTAGATGAGGGTTTCAAGGATGCATCCTTCCATGGAGGGCCCTAGGAGGCTATGACTTCCATTGTTTTTTGGTGTTGATGCTTGCTTGGAGGAGGGCGCACTATAGGAGGAGGGCACATTTATAGTAGGGAGGACTTGAACTTGTTAGAATTCCTTGAGGAGAGTTTTGTTGGATAGGTAGCACACTAGTTGAGAGTTGTGTGCAAGGGTTTATTCTACAAAGCTTCAGGGAACAAGGGCGCAAGCTTTCAGTGAGATTGAGCAACAAAAGAGAAGGGCGCACCATGCTTGGGCACATCTACCTTCTTGGAACTGTATAACAACTTGAGAGGGGTTTTCATTGTATCATGTTCATTTATTTCATGTACTTGTTGTATCTCACATTATTTACATAACATATATAGATTCATATTCCAAACTGGTTTTCCCCAGGGGAGTTTTTTCTAGGGTCATGTTGAGAAAAAACCTTTGTGTCCATTTTATGTATGCTAGAGTTTAGAACAACATTATTTTAGTTTTAAACATCTATAGGTGTGTTAAATATTTAAGGAATGCGTGTACTAACCTATTGGCTACTACAACTACATGTTATAGCACCTTAAAAGGTTATGTAACCTTAACAAAACAACAATTAAGTTCCTGAACAATTTGTTCTTATAAAAAAACAACAAAGACTGGTGTGACAACAAAAACATAGAGCTAGCTTGAGGTCAAATATAGAACTAGTTGGTATGTTGTTAGGACCTCAAAAAATATTCATGGTATTAGATCCCTTGGTGGCTAAATCATGATAATTGTTTACAACATTTCTTGATAATTCTTGGCATCTTGTGGTAAGATTTATTGACATCCACTTGACAATGATTTGTAGTAGCTTGTTGGAAAAAATTTGAGTGAAATTCATAGGACAGTTGGTGGAATAAAACTCAGTCTCTTTTCACACCTACTTGCAAGGAGTGAGGATGACTTTTCACAACCTGTTTTCACACCTATTTTCTAGCAGTGAGGTTATAGTTCTACTGCATATTTTCACACCTTTGTTGACAGGAGTGAGACATTGTTCTTTTGCAGTTGGAGCATCAAAGTGAGTAGTGGGAATTCATGTCAGTATCGTATATGCGAGAGGAGGATAGGATAGTCAGAGCTATAAACTAGTCCCCTTGGAAGACCAAGCTTATCCTTTTCCTAGACGACCTGTAACTATGGGATATAGTTTAGGCTCCTATTGTTGTTCCTCCTGTCACTGCTCTCGTGTTGGTGGTAGAGTTTAGGAAGAGGAACAAAAAGAAAAAGATAACTATATGTCATGAAGTGAGGGATCACATAATACCCCACTTGACTAGTAAAGACTTTTCATATGAGATGTGGGAATCCTTGCACAAGATTTACTAGAGCTCTAACCAAAACCAGAATATGGTTATGTAGGAGAGACTCAAGAGAATTCAGATGCTCAAGACCGAGTCAATTACTTCTTTCCTTGGCATATTCACTTAGATCAGAGATGAGCTTGCATCCCTTGAAGAGATAGTGGACCCATAATTTATGGTGAGGACATCCTTAAACAACTTTACCAAACCATGGGGTCCATTTGTTCGAGGAACTATTTCCTGGGAGCTTATGCCTACTTGGGAGTGAATTTGAGATGATTTTGTAAAGGAGGAGATGAGACTCACCTCAAATTATTCTAGATAGTAGTGGATATATCAGGTTGATGAGGATATTTCTCTTTGGAAAAAGGGAAAGAAGAAGGTCGACAAGGGTGCATGATAGGGTCCCAAGTTTGGGGCCAAGCCACAAGGAGAGAGCAGTAGTGGGAAGACGAGAGATATGAGAAAAGTGAAGTGTTTTGCTTTTAAGAGGATGGGGCACTATGTTGGAAAATGTCCTAATAGGAATAAGAAGTAGGGTGGTTTGGAAACTACAAAAAAGGAGGAATAGTTTTAGACACAGTTTGCGACGAAGTGTGCCTTCCTCATTTGCTACACTTCAGTTGAGATGAAACCCAATATCTAGTACATAGACAGAGGGGCTTCGAGCCACAAGACTAGTGTGAGGGAGAATTTTACTAATCTCAAAGATGCATAGGCCAATATGGATATTTATATTGGTGATGACACCTTAGTTTGAGTTGTTGGGCATGGCATATTTACCTTTCAGAGAGATGACTTGCCACCTATTTCATTCAAGGATGTTCTCTACATCCCTAGGTTGAAGAAGAATATGATATCAGTTTCCACCCTACAGGATAGGGGTCTTGAGGTGTCCTTCATAGGGAAATAGGTCCTCATACACCCTAATGGGTCTTGTCTCACCTCGAGGCAGGTGATTGGAGTGAGGGATGGGAAACTGTTTAGATTTATTTTTTAGCCACTTCATGCTTTGGCAGCGAGTAACGACAACAACAATTAGTTACGTGAGTTATGACATCAAAGGATGGCTCACCTTCATCATGGGGATATTGGAGGAATGAGAGAGGTTGTGAAAAAAGTTCCACAATTTAGTTCAGAGCATCAAGATGTGTGCAGAGGGTGTGCGTTTGGTACATTTACCAAGGCTTATTTTCCCAGCAGTGACAACAGGTCAGCTGGGGTACTGGATTTAGTACACAAAGATGTGTGTGAGCCCATTTCTCAAATGTCCTTGAGTGGTTGTGAGTACTATATCGCATTCATTGATGACCACTCCAGGAAGACCTGGATCTATTTCCTAAATACCAAGAGGCAGATCTTCAAGAGGTTTCAAGAGTTCAAAGCTCTTGTGGAGAACCAGACAGGAAAGAGGATCAAGGTCTTGCGGTCAAATAATAGAGGTGAGTATTCCTCCAGTGATTTTTTAGACTTATATACCCATGCAAGTATCATAAGATAGATGATTGTTTCTTGCAACCCCCAACAGAACGAGGTTACTGAGAGGAAGAACAAGGTGATTATAGGTGCAGTGAGATCTACGCTACATGATCATAGTTTTCCTCTATACCTATGGGTAGAGATGAGTGTCGTTGAAGTTTACCTATAGAATAGGATCCCCGACAAGATTTTGCAGAAGATGACTCTTGAGGAGGCCTTCACTGGTAGGAGCCCGATGTTGAGCACATCAGGATTTTTGGTTTTTTGACTTATTCTCATGTCCCCTCAGAGAGGAGGAAAAATATATAGCCCACATCCCAACAAGGGATTCAAGTTGGATACTCTGAGGTCTCCAAATCCTACCAGAGTTACATTCCATCACTACAGAGAGTGGTGGTGAGAATATATGTTATATTTGAGGAGGGTAGGGATTTTTAGAGATCTCTCAAGTCGAGAGTTAGTGTTGAGGATGATGTAGAGGCATGGATTGATTTCTAAGAGGGAGAACAACCTCAGGTTTCTTGATACACCAGTTTCATAGGTGACATGGTCACCTTGCATATCTTCAAGTTCATAGTCATAGGGATTTCAGGAAGAGGGTGCAAAGGCTTCGGGATCTTATATTGTTGAGACTAGGCCTCGGGAAGATACTCTTGGGTAGGGAGATCTTACTTCTCCTTTGACTACTTCAGGAAATAGGAAACTAAGATGGTTTCAGGAGACCCTGAAGGAAGCCAAGGAGAACATAGGAGATCCCAAGAGACCGTTCAGAGAGAGAAAAGAACAAGTGAGACATGGATCCTATTTGACTATGGTGACGAGTATCTCGGATATAGAGCCATAGAGATTTGTGCATGAAGTCGACCAACATGTTTAGAGAGAGGCCATGTTGGAGGACTATGATGTCATTGTGCGTAATGATGTTCGGAAGGTGGTTCTGAGGCCTATGGGGAAGTCAGTTGTGACTTCCAAGTGGTTACTCAAAACCCATTATGTTGTAGATGGAATCATTATTGGAGAAATTTCTATTTTTGGCACACTAGTTCAGTGGGAGTAACATTAGTTCATTGGGAGTTAATTGACTAGTTCTATTTTTAACTTTCTAATCTTAGACCATCACTATTATGCATGCATTCCTAATTATAGGATATCATTGTCTATATGAGTGAAGATCACTCACTCATTGAAAGATCATAATATACATTGATTCTCATTCTTCATTGTGTATCTATCTTCCTTTTCTTGATAAGATTTGTTTTTGTATGCTTTAGCTGGATCTGCTCTGTAGGTGTCCATGAAACACTGAAATGGTATCAAAGCTATGCTACTTGGAGCAATCCAGACAAGCCAAAGAATAAGGAAAATCAAAGTTTCGGCGAGCTAGATCCGTGGTCATACATTTCAGTAGTCATTTCTCCAAAATTATTAATGTTTTGAGGAAATGACCCGCATAGGAAGCAAATCAAACCATTCTTCAAGTGGGTTTTCAACCATTTGGTGCGATTCCTCATCGTTTTCTCAAAAGGTAAGCTGCAAGATACTCTCCTGAAACTGATACGAATCTGTGGTCGTACCTTTCAGCAGTTATTTCTCCAAAAAAAATATTTTTTGAGGAAACGGCTTATGTTAGAAGTAAATTGACCCATTCTGTAAGTGGGTTTTCAACCATTTGGCAAGATTCCTCACCGTTTTCTCAGAACGTAATCCGCAATATAGCCTCCTGAAACTGATACAAATCCGTGGCCGTACATTTCTACAGTGATTGCTCCCAAAATATTAGTTTTTTGAGGAAACGACTCGCATGAGAAGTAAATCGACCCATTCTACAAGTGGGTTTTCAACTGTTTGGCGAGATTCCTCACTGTTTGCTCAGAAAGTAAGTCAGAAGATCATCTCTTGAAACTGATATGAGTTTTCACTTAAAGTGCCCTTTCTGTTGTGACTTCTTAAATTTTCACTTGCAGATTGAGAGTAAATTTTTAGGGGTTCTTAGAAACGGTGGGAGAGATGTATAGGAAAACTATTATACACTC
This sequence comes from Picea sitchensis, assembly GCA_010110895.2. NCBI lineage: Eukaryota > Viridiplantae > Streptophyta > Pinopsida > Pinales > Pinaceae > Picea > Picea sitchensis. Next base: position 9,745 of record SNQJ01S0209554.1, read on the forward strand.
AACACATGGTGGTAATCCTCACACCATACACTTATTTTAATTGGAACCCGAAGGCATAATTCCAACTCAGAAGGAAGGGAATTTATAATTTGACGATGGCGACAAAAATACAACCTACATTAGCGATTGAGAAGATGAGATGGGTGAACCGTAAGGATCAGGCCACATGACTTATTCTTGAGTTAATCTCCACTAATCTATGGTTTCATGTTTCCGCATGCAAGACTCCAAATGAGATCTAGATGACCTTGGAAGGACTCTTTGGAAAGCAGGATGAGATGCAAGGTCATATGCTTGAGGTAGAGTTGAATACCTTAGACCCTAAAAGTTTTGATAATATACAGGATTTATTTACTAAATTTAAATATTTGATTTTGAGCTAGGGTGGATGTGGTGTTGACAAATCTATACAAGAGAAACAACTTATTCTAACAATCTTGGCAAAGCTAGGACCAGAATATGTTGTATATGTCTCCAATTTCCATTCTGGCAGATGTCTTTTTGGAACAAATTGGAAAATTTCTACGTTGGTTCAGTTCATTAAGTCTCTTACACAAGAGCAGACAAAACTCATACATATGGGCCTAATGAAAGATCCCAAAGCACATGCACTCACCATGCATGATGGAAAAGGGTCATCCAAACAGAACGGGAAGGAGGGATATTCCAAACCCTTTAGTGATTCTTAAGGTTCCAAAGAATCTTCAGATTCCAAGAAGAAGAAGAAGGGAAATCAGTGCACTTACTGCAATAAAATGAATCATGAATAATCCACATGCATGAAGAAACAAATCTAATTATGGCACAGACACTTCAACAGAACAACATTTGAAACTTCATTCCATAGGGAGTCAAGAAGCAGAAGGAAGAATATCCTGCTCCTAAGAAAGGTAATCATCATGCTCTGGTTCCAATTCATTCCTCATCTGATTCATGGATTATAGATTCTAGTGCATCCCATCATATGGCAGCGAAAGAGGAAGTTTTCTCTTCTTTGAGTCCATCCTCAAGACCTCCTATTATCATGGGGGATGATACTCATGTAGCAGTAGTAGGAGAAGGGAGAGTGGAACTCCATAATGGTAGTTTTGAGAATGTTTTACATGTTCCAAAGCTTTCTATGAATCTACTCTCAGTTTATCAGATCACTCAGAAAGGTAAAAAGGTTGAATTTACAACAGATTCAGTTTTAGTAATTGACATGCATGGAAATTCAATTATTGCAATTGGTGAGGTGGATCGCAAGTCAAGGTTGTATAAATTCACTAAGTTTTCGGACAATGAATCCTCTATTCTACTTACACATAAGGAGAATACTTTACATGCACCTCCAGTGCAACATGCATATACTCTTGTTATTCCATCATTTTCAGACATCAGAGATGATTCCATACACTCAAATTATGTACATGGAAATAAGTAGGTAGTACAGCCAGATAAGAAGCCAACGTCGAAGATTCAACAGATGCCCAAGAAGGCACAAACCACACTTCAGGCAGCATGCAACCTTGCAGGGAATCCATTGGATTTGAGGATGACTCGATCTCAGCATGAGCCTTCTCATGCACTTTTAGCTTCAGAACTTGCGATGCCCATGCATGGTTATATGGTTCAATATAATGATCCACATAACTATAATAGTGTTGTGGGAAATCCATTATAGAAAGAATCCATGCAGAAGGAGTATGACTCACTCCTACAAAATCAGACTTGGAATCTGGTTCCACTTCCACCACAAAGAAATATTTCCAAGTGTAGATGGGTCCACAGGATTAAGAGGTACAACGCCTGACAGGTTACCAAAATACTTCATCAAATCCATAAATATTTATACATCTTCACAAAACCTTTCAGTGAGAAGAAGTTTAAGACTTTGCGGGAGCGTCTTGCAGTGAAGAACATAGTTGC
>SNQJ01S0209554.1:11662-26308 GCA_010110895.2 Picea sitchensis
GATGTCATTTCCTATATGAGTGAAGATCACTCACTAATTGAAAGATCATAATATACATTGATTCTCATTCTTCATTGTGTATCTATATTCCCTTTCTTGATAAGATTTGTTTGTATATTCTTTAGCTAGATCTCACGTGCAAGTTTCCATGAAATACTGACAATCATAGAGAAATATAAGGCTCATTTTGTGGAAAGAGGATTATATCAGGTACAGGGAGTCGACTATGATGAGACATTCACACCAGTTGTGACATGCACCTTGATCAAGAGTATTATTTCCATAGTGACAGAAATGGGTTGTAGGATAGATCATATGGATGTAAAGACTACATTTATAAATGGATTTATAGAGGAGGAGGTGTACATTGAGAAACCACAGGGGTTCAAGGTGAGTGAGAGAGATTCTCACATGTGCCTTTTGAGAAATGCACTATATGGTTTGAAGCAAGCTCCTAGATCCTAGTATTCACGTATTGACACATACTTGTTTCATATGGGATTTGAGAAGAGTGATGTTTATCCTAACCTCTATTACATAATTATAGGTGAGGACACACTCATTCTCATTTTATATGTGGTTGAATTTTTCATCATAGGTGCAGAGGATCTCATAAATGCATGCAAGTTGGGACTTGCATCAGAGTTTTAGATGAGTGACATCCGATTGATGCACTATTTTCTGGGTATGGAGGTCTGGAAGGGAGAGGGTCACATCTTCCACATATAGGGGAGGTATGTTGCATATATTCTAAGTAGGTTTCAGATGGAGGAATGCAGGCCTATGTCTACTCCCATGGTCACCAACTGGAAGAAGATTAATGATTTAGATTCCATGTTGGTGGATGCTACATTTTATAGATAGTTGATCGATCCATTGATGTATATCGTCAACACTCGACCAGATATTTGTTTTTCCATGAACACTCTTAACCAACATATGGTAGAGCCAAGGAGTGTTCACTGGATTGGGAAAAAAAATGTGTTGATGTACATTGCAGGGTCAATTGATTATGGCCTAGACTATATCAGAGGTGATGGATTCTGTTTGGTTGGCTACATAGACTCATATTGGGCAGGATTTGCTACTGAGAGGAAGAGCACCTTAGGGTTCTTTGTTTGGTTAGTGTAAGGACTTGTTTCCTGGTACAACTAGAAACAAAGGTTAGTTGATTTGAGTTCCTCCGAGGAAAAGTATATTGCATCCATTTAGGCTAGTTGTGAGGCCATTTGGCTTCATAAGATTGTCGTAGGATTATTTGGTCAGGAGTTTACTCTAACTGTCATCCACTACGATAATCAGAGTTGTATCAAACTCTCTGAGAATCTATTTTTCCATGACCGGTCGAAGCATATAGATATCAGATGCCACTTCATCATATATTGGGTTCAGAGAGGAGAATTACAATTGGAATATATATTGAATTATGAGTAGATTGAAAATATTCTCACCAAGGCCCTGCCAAGGGGAAAACATGTCTACTTCAGAGACAAGATGGGCTTGGTGAGAAACACTTTCCTCAGTAAGAGGGAGTGGTGATATTTTTGTACCTTTGCAAGTGGTACCCTTGTGGTTTTGAGTCTCTAACGACAAGTGGGAAATACTTTGGTACTATGTACCTTTTACTTTATGTCTAATTCATCTTTGACTTAACTTAAGTCTAAAAGTTTAATTTTTGTCACTTAGGAAAAAGTGAATAATTAGTCACTTTGTGGGTGAATGAGGGGAAATGAAGTGAAATTAGGGAACTTAACCCAAATTGGGTTTGTGAGTGATATTATTGTGGGATGATCTCAACCTTTTATTAGAGATGGTATCGAGAGATCTCAACCATCCATCTTTTAGGTTTCCTTATGGAGGTTCAAGAAGGGTGCATATGGCCAAGAGATGTTCATTCACTCGTATGTTCACTTGGAGAAGAATGGTAGAGCTATGGATATGAGGATGGAAGCATTGGATGAGGGTTTCAAGGGTGCCTCCTTCCATGGAGGGCTCTAGGAGGCTTTGGCTTCGATTGTTTTGTGGTGTTGATGTTTTCTTGGAGGAGGGCGTACTTGTAGCAGAGAGGACTTGTACTTGTCATATTTCCTTGAGGAGAGTTTTGTTGAAAAGGTAGCACATTATTTTAGAGTTGTGTGCAATTGTTTCTTATACAAATCTTTAGGTATCAAGGGTGCAAGATTTCAGTGAGATTGAAAAACAAAGGAGAAGGGTGCACCATGCTTGGGCGAATCTACCTTATTGGAATTGTATATAATATTGAGAGGGGATGTCATTGTATTAGGTTCATTTGTTTCATGTACTTGTTGTATCTCACATTATTTACACCACATATATAGATTCAAATTCCAAATTGGTTTTTCGTGAGGGGGTTTTGTCCAGGGTCGTGTTGACCAAAAACCTTTGTGTCCATTTTCATGTATGCTAGAGTTTAGAAAATAATTATTTGAGTTGTAAATATCTACAGGTGTGTTACATATTTAAGGCATGCATGTACTATCCTATTGGCTACTAAAACTACATGCTAGAGCACCTTAAAATGTTATGTAACATTAACAGAACAACAATAAAGTTCCTGAATAGTTTGTTTTTATAAAAAAGTAGCAAAGACTTGTGTGACAACATAAATTTAGAGCCATCTTGAGGTTAAATACAAACCTAGTTGGAAGTTGTTATAAAAATAGGATCGTGGAGCAATAAAATAAAACAAATGCGGAAATAAAACATAGAAGATACACAACACAATAGAGACATAGATATATATGGTTCACCTAGAGTGGGATACATCCACTAGAGAAATGGTCGGGTCCTTCCTTTATTATTATCCAACAAATGAACGGATACAACCTACAACACACCCGTTGTAACTTCCTCTTCTTTATCTCAAAGTCTCCTCTCTCAGAATACAATATTCACAATGATACATAGCTGCAATACATTTCCCTCATAAAAGAAGGTTTCCTTCTAGGGAGAAAACCCTAACATAACTTCTATCATCAAATCTGCAACCTTACAATGAATGGTACAGGGTAACCCCCCTCTGCACTCCCTCATGTGGAGGAGTGTACATTATTCTGGCGTGTAAAGTCTTCATGGGGTATAAACACAACTGAAAAAAAAGGCCTCTGAATCAGGAAGATAATCAGGTTCCATAACCAACAACATCCTGTTAGGAACTTAGAAAATATCTAGTCCCAACAGTTAGTAATTCTAGTCTCTATATCCCATGTCACCATGCAGACCCATTTCCATCTCATATGCATAAACGCACTTACCACCAACTGAAAAATAAAATACGTGAAACAAAAAAAGTGATTACATATCCAACATCGACCACCATTTTGATAAGAGTCAAAATATAAGGTTCCATATATTAAATCAAGCACTTTTCAATGCCAACAATGAAAAATAATATATACCCATTAGGAATTTCCATATAAAAAAGAAATATGCAAGGAAAATCTATATGGAAAAAATTAAAGACACCCCCAGGAGCACATATGAAATTTGTGAGGAACCACATCTTCAAAAGAACATTAAATAATTCACCGAGGACTTGGAAAAGGAATGTGTGTTCTTGACATTGAATGAAAAAATGTTATTCACTAGAAAAATATGTGTTTCATGCAAAAGGTCACTCCAAAATGCAAAAGTGTCGCGATTTGAAACACCAGACCAAATAAGACGTAGCACATCGCTACTAGATGTAGCTACACTTTCAAAACTTGAACATAGACTTGTGTCACTACAAATTTCATTTTCCTAGACTATACTATGGGGTTGTAAGTGGTTCCAAATGGGATTAACATGATAAATTATCAATGTACCTATCCATATGGATGTTATGCAAAAGGTATTTCCACAATCCATGGAGGAAACCATGAAAATAGTTGTTTCCTTGAAGTGGAGGTTGAAATACAAGAATGCATACCAGATAAGTAGAGTACATGTCAACATTTTTATGAGAGCATTGAAAAAATTAAGTTCTAGAAGTCTGTATAGGGCCAAAAACATCTGTGTAAATGAGGATTGGAATCATGTTCTTCAAGAAGGGAATGATAACTCCACACAAAATTCAGAGACTAATAATAAATGTGATACATATGGAGAATTTGAAAACGAAAACCCTACCAGAATGTTAATCCATGGACTGATAGAGTGACAATGCATCAGTGACTTCCAGGACAATATCGTCGAACTCACACCTGCTAAAGTGCAACATTCACTTGGAATTTTCAAAGACAAATGTGTAGAAGAAATGAAATTGCCCACTCTTTTCGATGAATACCCGTATGACAATGACATTATAAAATGTTTTAGATACCAAAAAATAGTGAAATGGGATTTTTTGCAAGCAAGAGGTGATTTCTCATGTCACAAAGCAATTTTTTTTTCAAGACAATGTGAATAATAATTGAGAAATCACTCTCCTGCATCTGGGTGTGAATACAAAAAGATCAGTTGCGTGGAAGGAAGATATTAGCAAAAGAAGTCAATTACAAAGCGAACTTAGATAAATTGTTGAAATATGATATTGGATACATATATTTCAAGAACATTTGAATCTCTCCAAATCACTTGCAACAAATCAAGAAAATACTATTTACAATGATCCAATAATTGACACCCTCAACATTTTTTGTCACATTCACAAGTGTATAACATCAATGGACTCCATTTGTGACTACACTAAACGAGCTACACATAAACAAAAATAAAATAAAGAAAACTAATACATTGGAAGTCAACGATATTGACTACCTCACAAGGACGCACCCAGTCACATGTACTTGTTACTATAGAAATAAAATCAATGCCTTAAAGAAAATGATATGTCATGATGATATTTTCTTCAAAATATTTTCAGACCACTACTTTGTAACATAATTCCAGAGTAGGGGAAGTGAACACAAACATGGACTCTTGTGTGATAGAAAAAATGCTCCAATATACAGAAAGTATAGTAACACACAAATCAGATTTTTTTGGACTAGTACATTACCTATTGTCAGGAAATGCAGGGCACTTACACATTAATCCTAGTAGAAGAGAAGAATAATTTATTCAAGAAAGAAAATGACACAAGCAATCACACATTGCACTGATATTTTACCCTGGAAACCCTTAACCAGGAAAACCAACATTCCTTTGAGCATTCTACTCTCTTGTTGTCTTATTCATTCATAATAAAAGGTTATATGTCTAATGTTGGTCCATGCCTAAGACACAATTGACATCATACCCTCTTGCACATGCAAGAACAACCTTGTAGCCAATTCGGCTTACATATTCATGACCAACAACCTACACTTACACATGCATTAACCTGCAAAAGTGCATTCTACGATTACCTTACAACAATAGAAATGGCCTTTATGGCCTTACAACATGTCTCTTTATAGGAATTACAATACGAAAACCCCTTAATTTTGGCACCCAAAAATGGTTAGAGATCCATGCATATCATTTGCTACAAAACCCACAAATCTCGGGATGTTGTTACATTCGACTCCAAGTCCAATTTACCAGTTGGCCTTCATTCCCGCACTTTGACCTCTTGTCGGTTGAATTTCCATCAATATCTTCGAATTTGAATTTATTTGGTCAACTTCATCGACCTTCGACTTGATGTCAATCTACGTCGACTTTGACCTTTTGTCGATCCACCTCAACTAGACTTTCACTGCAAAGAATATAACAACCTAAAATTCTCCCACCTGTTTTCTTCTTTGTTAAAATAAGAGATTCCTAAACTTTCATTCACAAACCCATGGAAAAAATTCCCATTGCCTCTCTTCACCAAGACAACTTCACAGAACTCACAGACTTGGTCAATGAGCTTTTTATGTTTTCCAATGTGTCTACTTTCTCTAGTAGCACCTTGTTACTTTCCACCATCTCTCTTACGAAATGGTATTTTACATCAATGTGCTTAGTATTTGAATGATAAGAAGGGTTCTTTTCCAAAAATATTGTTCTTTCACTATCACAACTTACCTTCATAGGTCTCTACCCAAACCCATTTCTTGAACACAATCTTTGAAGTCATTCCGCTTATTTTCTGACATGAGTGGCTGCCATGTATTCAACTTATGTTGTCAACAAGGCTACGATAACTTATTTATTACTCATACATTTTATTTCTCCATTGAACATATTAAAGACATATACATTGGTTGACCTCCATCGATCCAAAGCTCCAGCCCAGTCGATGTCGATAAATCCATGTACATTTAATTTACCATTCTCACCTCTAGGGTTTCCTTGGTAGAATATAGCATAGTCCTTTGTGCCACACAAATACCTAAACACTCTCTTGACAATTTTCCAATCCTCCTTTCCAGGTGTCAACATGTCCTTCTCAACACTCCCACTACATGGGAAATGTCTGGCTGAGTGTAGACCATCACATACATCATAATACCAACCACACTTACATAGGGAACACGTGCCATGTCCTTTATTTCTTCTTGTGTCTTTGGAAATTGTTCAACAATAAGTCTTTCTCCTACAGGAATTGACACCTTCACCAGTTTGCAATGTTGCATGTTGAATCATTTAATAATTGTTTCAATATACTTCGTCTAATTCAACCAAATCTTTCTAGTGGCTTGATATCTCTTAATCTCCATTCCCAGAATGAAGTTAGTTGCAACAAGATCCTTCATGTCGAACTCGGAGGATAGATGCTTCTTCACCTCCTTTATTGCATCCATGTTGTTTCCAATCAGGAACATGTCATTGACATAAAAATATACATATATGAAATGCCCACCTTCTTCCTTGGAATATATGTAATGATCATCTTTTCTTCTCACAAATCCCAAACTAAGGATGTATGTGTAAAACTTTTGGTACCATATCCTTGGCAATTTCTTTAGACCATAAAGGTATTTGTTTAGTTTGCACACCAACTCTTTCTTTCCCTTTATTACAAATCCTTCAGGTTGTTTCATGTAGATTTATTCTTCCAAGTCCCCATGTAGGAACATTTTCTTCACATCCATATGTTCTATCTCCATATCAAATGTTGCATCCAAATACATTATTACTCTAATGGAAATTAGTTTTTCAACAGAGGAAAAAATATCACCAAAGTCAACTCCCTCGACTTCGGAATATCCTTTCGCTAACATTCGAGCTTTGAATTTCTCAACTTGTCCTGTGAAATTCATCTTCTTCCTTAACACCCATTTTCTACTGGCGAGTTTTCTTCCACTAGGTAACTTGAAAAATCCTCATGTCTCATTCGTGTACAAGGATTCAATCTCTTCAACCATGAAATCCTTCCAGAGTTTACCCTCTATCAATTTTACTTCCTCACCTATCGACTTGGTCTCATCATCGATGGAAGCTAACACAAATGTAGAATGAAAGTCGAGCAGACTATACCTTTTGACTGCTTTTCTTTCTCTTTCTGACCTCCTTATCACCGAAGCCAATTTTTCCACCTCTTCCTTATTTTCCATCGACTCATATAAATAATCTCTTCCTTCCTTAGTTCAAAACGCATCGCATTAGGATTATTCTTGGTCTAAACAACTTCCTCAGGCTCAAACTTACCTTCAACTTATCTGAAGACCACATCTCGATTGTACATTTTTATCCTTGATGTAGGATCCCAAATCCTATATCCTTTCATCCCTTCTCTGTATATGATGAAGGCACATTTGAATTCCTTCTTGTCCAACTTGCTCCTCTTTTCCATGGGAACATGCACAAATTCATCACAACCAAAAACTTTGAGATGTGCCACCAAAGTATTTTTACCCGACTATACCTCATTTGGAGTCATGTTGACTATCACTAACAAAGGAGACATATTCACAAGATATATTGCAGTCTCAATTGCCTTTTCCCATAATTCTTGTGTGATCCCAACACCACTGAGCATGATCCTTTCCTTATCCATCAAATTTTTGTTCATTCTCTTGACAACTCCATTTTTCTATGGGTTATACAGTGTGGTATTTTGGTGTGCTATGCCACACTGCTTACATGACTGGTCAAATTAATTTCCACATAATTCACCACCATTGTCAGTCCTCAACACTTTAATCATATTCTCTATCTAGTTTTCCACAAGAGATTTAGACTCCCTAAATCTCTCGAAAACCTCTTATTTCTTTCTCAGGAAATATATCCATGTCTTCCCGAAACAATCATCTATGAAGGAGACATAATAAAAGGATCCACCAAGTGAAGGAACTGTAAACGGGCCAAACACATCACTATGCACAAGTTCTAGAATCCCATTTTCCCTTGTCTCTCTAGATGGGAAACTCACTCGACTTTATTTCCCATATAAATAATGTTCACAAAAGTTGACTTCTAAACCAAATTCAGGAAAACATTTGACTATACCTTTGTTTTGCATAGATTGAAGTATTTTTTATCCAATGTGTCCCATCCTCTTGTGCTATAGTCTGGTTGGGTCGATTCCATCATGTTTTGTTGAGTTGATTTGAACTGTCGTAGCTCGAGTCCAGTCGAGTTGTGTCGACATCAAGTCGAGTTGAGTTGCAGTCGATTTCATTTTATGAGCAACATTGTTGTTGCATCCAGTTGAGTCGGCATTCCCTAACAACTTGTACAAGGTGCCAATCCTAACTCCTCTCATTAAGACCATCTTACCTATGACCATCTTGCACGAATCCTTATGAAACAGAGTATGCACACATGAATCACTCATCTTGCTAATAGATATCATGTTTCTTTCCAAACTCAGAATGTGTAGCACACCTGGAAGGGTTCTTTTTCTCCCATCCTATAGTGTCACTCAGACTCTTCCCCATACAAAAATTATGGTTGTTGTGTCATCCCCCAATAACACATCATCCCCATCATATCATTCATAGTCAAAAAACCATTATTTACATGGTGTCATATTATATTATTCTCCTGAGTCGATCAACCAAACATCTTTATTTGACTATGTACTAGGCAATGCCAGGTACACAACACCTCCCTTGTCCAAGGTCATATTTTTATCAGTCGAATACTTCTCATCGGATCTGACACTAAATTATGTTTCCTTCGACTTACATTCCTTTTTTTAATGCCCGACCTTACCACATTTCTAGCATCTTCACGTTGACTGCACCGGGGATTTAGATCTACCCTTTGACTTAAAAGTTCTGCTGGAGAATTTTCCTTTATCTCTGTCTATCGGTTGATCTCTCACTACCAGAGAATATTTGGTCAATACTTCCATGTTCTTTCTTCTCATTTCTTTCGACAACAGAGAAGAACCACGTCCTCTAGCGCTAGTGTGTTTTTATTACTCCCAATAGCCACAACTAAGCTATCCCAGGAGTCTGGAAAAGAACATAATAGGTTGATACACTTCTCCTCATCAATGATATTTATATCCACATACGATAACTATCTTAACATGGTGTTAAATCGATTTAAATTCTCAGTCACTGAAATGCCATCACTCATCCTCAGAAGATACAATTTCTTCCTGAGAAACAAATTATTTACCAGATATTTTGAATGGTATAAGCTTCCCATCTTGTCCCACAGTTTCTTGGTCGAATCTTCACCTGAGACATTCAATAACACTAAATCTGCAAGACAAAGTTGAATCATACTTCTTTCTTTTCTTTCTAGTTTCTCCCATTCTTTCATCGATGTTCTTGTCAGTTGGGTACTTGGAAAGACTGTTGTCCATTGTTCTCGATCTACAACAAGATCTTCCATTTTAATCTTCCAAATCTCAAAATTCTGGCCATTGAATTTTCTATCTCTATTTTGGAACTTCTTTCCATTCTTTACCGTGATCTTTAAAAAAACTTATGACTTACAAATATCACTATACCTAGGGTTTAGTTCTCAAATTCAAGATTTACAAATCAAGATCTGATATAATCGCAAAAGAATTACATAGCTCTTCTAACTCACTTGTCAAGGTAGACCCGTGCTTTGATACCCCATGTCAGGAAATGCAACGCACTTCCACACTAATCCTAGTAGAAGAGAAGGATAATTTAATCTAGAAAGAAAATGACACAATCAATCACATAATGCACCGAGAATTTACCCTGGAAACTCTTAACCAGGAAAACCATCCTTCCTTTGAGAGTTCTTCTCTCTTGTTGTATTATTCATTTAGAATAAAAGGTTGCATGTCTAAACTAAGTCTACACCTAAGACACAATCAACATCATACCCTCTTGCACATGCAAAAAAAACACTATAGCCAATTCATCTTCCACATGCATGACCAACAACCTACACTTACACATGAATTAACCTGCAAAAGTGCATTCTATAGTTACCTTAAAACAACAACAAAAACATTTATGGCCTTACAACATACCTCTTTATAGGCCTTACAACAGGAAAAACCCTAAATATTGGTGCCCAAAAATGGTTACAGATCCATGAATATCATTTTTTACAAATCCCGCAAATCTCGATATGCTATTATAGTTGACTACAAGTAGGGTTTACAAGTAGACTACCAGAAGGCCTTCATTCGGTCTCTAGTCAGTCATCTCATGCCCACACTTTAACCTCTTGTCGATTGACTTTCCATTGATATCTTCGATTTTGACTTTGCCCAATTGAATTCCTCGACCTTCTACTTGTTTTCGATCTACCTCGAGTTCAACTTATTGTCGATCCACCTCGATTATGTTGGTTGTGGAGCCTGATTATCTTCCTGATTTAGAGGTCTTTTACTTTCAACTGTGTTTATGCCCCATGAAGAATTTACACCCCAGAAGTATGTACACTCTTCCACGCGGGGGAGTGCAGAGGGGGGGTACCCTATCTGCGGGGTCTGGGGGGGCTATCCCCCCGGCTGGGGGATCTGGGGGTAAGCGGGCCCCCAGCGAGGGTTCGGGGCAATTCCCCCGAAGCAAAAGTTGCCTTGTAAAAGTATATTGTAATTTCATTGTAAATCTGCACCGTTCATTATAAGGTCGCAGATCTAACGATAGAGATTATGTTAGGGTTTTTTTCCCTAGAAGGAAACCCTCTTTTATGAGGGAAAGGTATTGCGGCTATGTATGTTGGCGAGTATTGTATTCTGAGAGAGGATACTATGAGAGAAAGAAGAGGAAGTTACAGTGGGTTTTGTTGTAGGTTGTATCCCTTCATTTTGTTGGATAATAATAAAGAAAGGACCTGGCAATTTCTCTGGTGGACGTAGCCCACACTGGGTGAACCACGTAAATCTTTGTCTCTCTTGTATTGTGTATCTTATGTTTTTTGTTTCTGCATTTGTTTTATTTTATTGCTCCGCGGTCCTGTTTTTCTAACAGACTAGACTTTCACTACAAAGAATATAACAACCCAACACATGTGACATAGATCATTTGGATCTAGAACATGCCAAAGTCCATAGGTACTACCATACAAAGAGATGTAAAAAAAAATGAACTCACATTGTAGATACAACTTTCCTATGCCGCTAATGAAAATAATGAAATCCACCAAACCACTTAGTTTAGTTAAAAATGTTCTAGTTGAGAAATAAAAATCCCTACTCACATATCTAGAGAAAAATAATTATGGAAACTTGATGTGCGTTGAGTACTTCTTGAGGGAACTAAAGATAACATAATATGAGTACATCCAATTACTACAATATACACTAAAGAAACCAACAAAATTCCTAAAAAAAAAACCCATCACATATTTGGAACAATAGTTTCACCAAGGACATGGAAAATATGTGGAATGCGAATACAAATGCACAGTATGTGCTTAATGCATGTGATGCAACATTATAGCACTCCACATGAATAGAAAATTTTTACAAAGCTATGACAAGTTCATTTAGGAGAATACATACAGAACATGAAACCAGTCCGTTGTATCCTTTTCGCCACTTGGATGAGCAAAAGAGGGACACCTACAAGTCCAATTGGGTCAATTGAACAGGACAGAAATTAGTGCAAGAGTTAGACACATAAAGCACAAGAAATAAATAAACAACTAACCTAATAACAACTAAAGAAACAAAACTAAAGTGTAGAAGGAAATTAGAACCAAAATCACCCAAAACATTGACCAATATTCATGCCACCAATGGATAGATTGTATTAGTGGGAAAACACAAAAGATAAAGGGAGACTTATGGGTCCCCTCTTCATCCAAGGGAGGGCTCTTGAATCCCCTATGTGATATCTCTTCTTACAAATAGAAAACTAAAAAGGAAATTGTGAATAAATCCAAATCTCATTCCCTCAAGAGGTGAGGAGAATGGCTCAATGAAATGATGCTAGTATGGTCGAACAAGGAAAGAGGTTCCTTGTAAGAGAATAGAGGAAGGATAAAAATACAAGTAGATTCTTGAATTCATAGTGCACCCATGGCCTCTTTTTATAGAAGATATTTGAGGCATCATCCAAACGGTCTTTAGTGTGAACAGGGGGCCCTTTAGGGCACCTTTAGGTCTTTGCCAACCCCCCACTTGGATTCAGTTCAGATTTGAGGGTCAAATCGACTTGGGAGCTGAACTAGAAGTGGGTGGGAGGCCGACCAGAATCATAAATGTGTCATTCTCAGGTGTGCGTGTATTTTTGCATAGACAGTGGCACATCGGGCACATGTTCTCTTTTCTTGCATTTTTGACTGGCGCACGTGCACGGGCGTCCTTTATTTGATGAGCGCATGTTGATTTTATAACCAGTTGTATAGTTTGTGCCCTTTGGAAATTCATTTTTTGGGCCATGATTGAACTAATAAGTGTTTGAAGATGATGGATTCTTGTGACCATTTGCAGACAAAATTTCAGTGATAAAAAATTCCCCCTGATGTGTGAGGTTAGGAGCATACATATAGCCGAAATACATCAATGTTTATTCTACTGAGAGTACCATTGTAAGAAAGAGTGTTGAGAGGAATTTCAAGAGAAACCCATTGGAGGGAGAGGGGAACTTGTGGGACCCAAACCATTCTCAAGGTGTGGAAAAATAAAAATTGTATACAAACGAGGCGGGCATGCCCCATGCTCATGTAATGTAACTCAAATGTGTAAGACAGTAACTGAAGTTGTATGCTGATGTAGATAAATGTAGCGCCCTCTGGGGCAGGTTGATAATGGCAGATGAAATTTTTTTATGGTAAACATACTCTGAAAAAGAGGCGATGACACTTGTAAGAAGTGTCGATGAATTGTAGGCATTGATAGCCCAACAAATTTCAGAGGTCTTCGGATAGTATAACACAACTACAATAGTCACGAAGTAAGACCCACCGTAACATGATATTGTGTTGGTGTTGAATGTTATGGGGGTCAATGAAAATAGAGAGAAATGATGGTTCTCGTTGTGTCGTCTGAGAATCCTCATTGTAAAGGTAATGAGAGTCAAGATATTGTTGCCCTTCTGGAAACTGTGTTGATGTCGACAGAAAAGGCGACATGACTCCAAGAAGAAAAGGGCTTCATGAAATCCACTGTATGAGATCAAGAACTGATGAGATACATGGACGAAGTCAATATGTGGTGAGACTCAAGACAGTCCTTAGTTGGGGATATATGTGAAGTACGAGTGGCAACAACCGTGAAAATGGATCTAGCATCAGGGGGATGACTAGACGTGGGTTTAAATTGTGCCAGAGGTGTGAAAAAGTAGACAAACTCAGATATCGAAGGTACATGGATGGTGGGATACTCGGGGTTTATGGACAATGTCAACAAGAGTAGAATGTAAAGGAATTCCCCAACCAAGGACGAGAGGGGTTTCTTTTCTAGAAAAGAAATGTCGCTAAAGGTGACAAAAAAAAGCTATGTAAATGATGGAAACAAAAGGCTGTGTACAATTACTAAATAAATAAATAATAAGGTGGGATAGGCATACAGATACAGAAATGGGTGCCCCAGTGTAGGATGGCTTGGCTTGTGAGGGCGCAAGTTGTATGGAAAATTGACGGAGGGTGGGGGCCCCATGGGTGGGTTTCTATATGAGGTAGATGAATGGAGGGAAATTTGCAGATGGGAAAACTGATTGTGGATGAAAGTGGAAGGTTAATGATACTGCGGTGGTGCAGTCAAATTAGAACCGTGAGGAGATATCCTGGGATTCCATTGGGAAATATAGAAAAATGAGGATAAGGAGTATGTGGTTGATTCTTGAACATGCATAATACTAACGGGACTCCCATCCCTGGGGGGTGAAAGAAGCATGCGTGTCAAAGTGCCAAAGGGGACTATGAAGGGGACAACTCATGTAGGAGAGAGTGCTACTAGTTGACAATACTGAAATGTAGCGGAGGTGATAATACTACAGAGCCGGATGTGAGGATCCTACTTGCAAATTTCGGAGGGTGTGACTAGGAGATGCAATTGATATTCAGAGGGAATAATTACATGCCAATCTAGATCATATACTTGAATGGGTTGCGTTGATGCGGGATGACCAAGTACCTGCACACATGAAAAATAAATACCTGACGTGAATAATATCTGAAGAGAAAGAACATATGACAATTATTCGATAATTTTGAACATATGTTAAGCCCTAATATTGGCTCATTACCCCTTAAATGGGGCATATTAGATTAGTAATGTTATTTTATTTATGTCGGCTTTAGGCCATTAGTTTTAATTTAGATTAGTAATGTTATTTTATTTATGTCGGCTTTAGGCCATTATTTGTAATTATACCTCCTAGTCTCCTATATATACCA